>PVKZ01004076.1:0-98641 GCA_004027375.1 Macroglossus sobrinus
CTGCACAGAGCCTGCCTGCTCTGCAAACTTCTAGTTTGCAGGCAACTTTAACCAGGTCTGTAGGGCCTCCAGCTGTAGGGCATTCAGCTGTAGGGCATTTGGTGAGAATGGCTCCCAACAGGGATTTGAACTTGGCTTTGATAAACTAACTATAAATATCCATTTCTATGTTCCTTATGAACTTATTACCATTAATTCAGAAAATAGGTATTATATTATTATTTTCACACAAATAATGATGTACGCAGGGATAGAAATTATAAAGGACATCATAATTTCTTTCTTTCTGAGTGTCCAGCTAACTTAAAATTCTTACTAAGAAACTTATTACTCAACACACTGTAATAGACACACAAAAAAATACTTACCATGCTGGTTTAAAGGATATATATCACTTTGAAATGTAACATACTTACTAAAAAGGAAAGTTAATTGATATTGAGAATAAAAATGATAATAAAAAAGATAAGATGTATATGTTTGATAAAATCAAAGAAAATAATAGAGTTTTATTAAATGTCTACAATGAAATTGTATATTTGAGGTGGGTACTGTGCAATTTACATGTACTTAGAGTTTATAAAGATAGGCAGATCAGTAAGCTAATAAGTAAAACGTAGAAAAAGAAAAACTATGAGAAATATCTACATCTAGAGTTACTGTGTACACCAAGCAATGGATAGCTCTCATAGGATGTCTTCCTAGACATTTGGATGCCTGGAATGATCTGGGAAATGAAGTGGAGAAAGACATTCCAGATAGAAGATAAAAAGAGATAAAATGGTTACTGAGGAAGACAGATGATAGCACATTAACGGAAATGCAAATGATTCAATGAAACTGGACTCAAAGTGCAAAGGGGCATCAGAGAGTGATGAAGCCAAAGAAGGTAAGCACATGCTGTGTCCCTGATTGTCTTTCCTGCCCTACTAAAAAGCTCTGAATTTTTCCCGAGGACTTTGGCAATTCGATAAAACTTTTTATGAAGAGAGGTATGCAATTAAATTCCTAATTTATAAAGCCACTGTGGTAGAAATGCTAAAGGTGATTAGAGGGGTTAAACAGCAAATTCTGAAGTACATTGCTATAAATCAAGAATGAAATAACAAAGCAGCAGGAAAGAATGTTCAAAAGATACTCACAAACTAGGAGTAAGAGGAAATTGCAAAGAAAGGATTCTAATTTATAACTTAAGACACTTGATAGATGTGAAACAACTGGCTGAAGTAACAGAACAAACACACGGATAGCACACTGTGAAGATGCTAAGATCAATTTGAATATTTACATTTGAAATGCCAAGAGGAGATTTTTAGCTGACAGTCTTGACCTCATAGTGAGATCTCACATGAGATAAAAATATGGGGTAGTATTCAGTATTTAGGCATTGGAGTGAATTCCATCACCCAGGGAGTGAGTATATAGCACAAAGAAAAGTAAGCTAGTAATTGATCCCCAAGGAAAGAAAACATTTAGAGGATAAGCAATAGAAGTGAAAGCAGAATAAAAAGTGGGCCAGCACATGGCTAAAGGATGAAGCAGAAACAGAGTGGGGAAGTCAGCCAGTCAAAGTTTGTTCTGGAAAACTATATATTTCAAATGAAGAATATTTGATATAAATCATTGGTTACTAGTGTATCATAAGCTGGGGTCTCAATAAATCCCTACCTGCTCCAGGCTGAAAGAACAAAACTGTATAGCCCATATTGCATAACTGCTCTGCCTCGGAAGCTGCAAGAGATCCTAGCGCTGTTGTAACCACAGCACACCCCCATTGTCTTCCCAAACTTCAGAAGCCCACACTACTTTTTATGCCACTGTAGCCAGGAAGCTTAAATGCACTCACTAATGTCTCCAGCAAAACCAGAGCCTTTGATAAGGTCAGTGCTGCCAAGGCTGCTGCAGGATCCATGATATCTTTGCTTCCACGGTGACAGCCAAGTTCTAGTACTGTCAGAGATGGAGCCACACAGCCAGAGCATGAGCTGTACTTGTCCCTAATGCTGTTGGGGGCACATTCAGAAGCCAAAGGAGAGGGGCACATAACAGTTCTTTCTCCAACTGCCTAGACGTCTGCCAGTGCCTTCCACTGGGAGACTGTTTTGGGCACTGTAGTTTTCAGGCTTCTGAAAAAACAGAGAAAGGAGGTAGGATTGAGATAAAACAGACAAATGGAAGGTGCACTAAATTTCAGGAAGGTTGCATGGCCAACATAACAGGCGTGGACTGAGGAATTTGGTTTGATTGCCAACTACCCACCAAATTGCTTTTCTAAAATGAAGATGTATCAGTTTATTATTAGAAATATATGAAGGTGTTTTTGTTTTCTTTAATTAAATTTTTTTTTTTACCAATTTTCCAATACTGAATGGTATCAAATTATTTTTTATCTTTGTAAATTTGATGAAATAGATATCAAAGTGTGGCTTTCACTTGTATTTCAATAGCTAGAAGGACTATCTGCAGTTGTTTTCTTAAAAGAGCTGAGCTTATTTCAGTGTGAATTCAGCTACATGCTGTGGCCAGCCACATACTTCCAGAGCAGCTATGGCGTCACATCTCTGCTGATCTTAGACAACAAAAGAAATGGCATGATGGTCATGGGATTAATTCTGTTTCCCAGTTAAGTTTTCTGTCTTAGCTTGAATTCCTAAAAGTTCAGTCCTGATACAAAGATTTGGTGACAAGTATTTTATTTAGTGAGTGACTTTAAGAAATATCAGAGGGATAAAGAGTATTATGTCTCAAAATTATAATTTAAGGGATTTGCTAGAGTACTTCATGATGATGATGAAAGTGTGAGAAAGTGTGAAAAGAAAGTCAATTAAAATATGTCTTTTTTTTTTTTTTTTTTTTTTTAGAATTGGCTGTAAGAATCTGGCACTAAATTCTACACTGATCCCTTTAGAAGACTGTAAAACAGCCCTCAAAATTGTTCCCCAACAGCTAAGGAAGCTGAGGTGTTTTTCAACTCCCAGTTATCATTTTTTAAAGATAAATCTTGAGGTGTTAACTTGCTGATATTCTTTGTGTACCAGTGGTGTGTATTGCTGTAGACAGAGAACACTCAGAGGCAGAAAGAACTAGAGAATCATTGTAAGGAACTGGAACAGTTTTCGAGTGAATCCAGGTAGAAAGCAAGGTGAGTTCTGCTCAGTTCCTCCCCTTTCAGCACACTCACCCCAAATTAAGTTCACTCTTTTTAGCCAGTGACTATTCAAGGTTGCAGTCAGTAATAATGCATCTCAAAAGACCTTCGACTGGAGAGCTGGCGGTGCAATACACATGTCACATGCTGCGGTTGGCATCGAGGTCATAACTGATATATATTATTTTATTTCTCTATCACAGTTCTAAATTTCCCTCACCAATATCCAGAATTTCTGTTGGTCTGGGTTGCTTTTGCTGTTCAGTGACTGAGAATTTCACTTCTGAGGGATGTGAGCCATGGCTTTTTTCTGTGGCAGACCATGATCATCACAACTGTCAGGACTCTATATTGAAGCACTGAGGCATCAAGAAGCATCCAGGAAGTTCTCTACATTCCAGACCTGCTCCTTGCTTTCCCATTATAGAGCAATGACACTAGTTCCTCATGCAGATTAAGAAAAGGCAGCCCAGTGAGCAGAATAACTACTTTCTTCATCCTTACCAGCAAACTAAGCAGGCAGCAGTCATGGCTTAATGTCAATGGAATTCTTACTGTGACCTGGCAGAAGGGTTTCACCGTCGTGAATCAAGATGCCTAATTTCACAGTGAGTAAAGTTGCAAGTTCAGGGAGGACACATTTTGTAAATTAGTCATTAGGAGTAATGGTGACAGGAAGAAATATTCCTCCTCCTTATTTTCTGGATTTGTGTTCTGTCAGCTACACAGCATGATATATTGTCTGTTGTTTCACTAGGTATATCACGTCTTGAAAGACAGAAGTCTTAGCTACACTGTGTCATCCCCGTGCTCACGGCTGCTTAGCTAATCCCTTAAAAGATGATTCCAAAATTCTATTATGCCAGTGGTTTCTGGGTGATATGGTGTATCCTAAGACCTGTAGATTTCTGGGCATCTGCTCATTACTGTACTTCTTTAGCCATATGGCGAATCCTTTGGCTGAGGTGATTTTATATAGGGTCCATTCTCGGTAAATTAGACACTGAACTCTTGAGTAATAGCACAGGCAGAGTCACTCAGACTGTTCAAACCCATTCCCAGAACAGGAAGAAAAATAACTCCCTTTCCCCTCCTCTGAGCTGAAAAGTTCCAATGGACTCCAATTACATCAGAAGTTGGCTGTCTAATCTCAAATAAGATCAGTCTCTGCTATTGCTAAGTTACACATTCAGTAGCAGTAGTAGCTGGATCAGATCACTGAGGGTAAGAACATACTGATAGGGCTTGTGAATGGTGTCCCTCTGTGACACCATGATCACTCCATTTATAAACCCACAGTATAGCAAATAGGTGGCCAAAGACCAAGCTAGCTGGCATGCACTGAACACATAATTTGTCAGCTTCTATGATGAATACTTTCTAATGCATTTTGATATGAGATTCAATGATCTGTACCTTTTTGTGTCTACTATAATAGAGCCACCCATATATATCTTCTTTAGGCCACTTCTATGATCTTTCAATCTTGCTCATTCCAGGCACCTGAACATCCAGCTGGGCCATTGACCACTGCCTAAAATTTCAGTTACTATCTCTGTCTGCTTTTTTCTCTAAATCAAATGTACTGCCCACTAGGAGGCTAGCTCATTAGCATTATCAGGTTACAATAATTTAGCTGTAGTATAGATCCAAAAAATGTATTAAGGTAATCTATCCACTTTTTTTTTTTTCTCCATGAACTGGTTGTAGGGACCTTCCACACACACATGCAAAAAGCCACATATGTCAGTTGAGGTAGAATGCTTAGTAAAAGCATCTCTATTTGTTAGCTGGGGTTGTCATATCAAACTACTTTAAACTGGCTGACGTAATCAAATATTTGTATAGTCTCACAATTTTGGAGGCTAGAAATCCATGATTAAGGTTTGGCAGGGTTGGTTCTTCTGTTTCTTGCTTCTCCCCTAGCTTCTGATGAATCTGGAAATCCATGGCATTCCTTGGCTGCAGATCTCTGATTTCGTCCAAACATGGATTTTTCCCTGTTTACATATCTGTGTATACATTTCCCCCTTTTTATCAGGACATCCATCATATTGTATTAGGGATCCACTCTCTCTACGCCAATGTGATTTCATCTTACCCAACTGCATATGAAACAACTCTATTTCTAAAAAGGTCACATGTTGAGTTATAGCGGGGTTCAGCCTTTAACATGAAATTTTATTGGACACAATCTAACCTATAACAACAACCATAGTTATGTGGAGTCTATCCTCTCTCATTGTAGGTTTTGTGTGTGTGTTTTCTATGTTTGACTGAGCCTTTTTCTAAATGTACACAGGACTGTAGTTGTGCTCACCCAAATTGATGCCCTGGTGATCCACCTACCTTCTAACAAAGGGTTCCAGTCCCATAGTTTCTTAAAGCAAACAAGTTTAGGTTCAGTAGCCTATTCAGCATTCCTTTTTGAATGGACAAATGTTATATGCTGCAGATGATCTCTTTCCAGAACCCTGGGGATCTGTACGATGTCTCTCATGTTGGCGCTTGCCAGAGACACCATATGCCTTCCGATCTATCACAGATAACTCTTGCACTATAGAGTCTGCAGGTCAGACTGCTGAACACAGTGCAGCTTGTACCACAGCCTGAACCTGCTGCAGAGCTCTTCCCTTCTCTGGATCTCACTCAAATCTGGCAGCTTTCCAAATCATTGGGTGAGAACAACAGTCTCAATTGTACTAAATGCTGCCTGCAAAATACAAAGTGATCTGTCATCATGTACTGTGCCTCTTTTTCCATGGTAATAATTGTATCATGCAATAACTTATCCTATATCTTGGAGGGGGTATCTCTAAGCCATTAGACATTGTTAAAATCCCTAGTACTGCAGACCCCTAAAATTTTGTAACGTTTATTTCCCAGGGCTTGCAGATCACTTTCCACTTTTGACTTTGAGGGTAACACTAATCTTTACCATACAATATGATGTGTTTTTTTCATTTTTCTAACTGACTTTGACTAAAGAGAGAGCAATTTTTAGATCTTCAACTATACTTCTCTTATCATAATCCCACTTTCTATGGAAGACATAGAACTATTGTAAGAATTCTAATGTGTAGTGTTCCTGTTAAATGACTGTAGATAATTAGAGAAAAAATGTTGGCTTCTTTCTGTGGACAACATTTCCTTTCTCAAGGGTTCAGGCTTCCTCTATAATAAATACTTAGAGAACTGACTGACTTCTACAGATTGAGTGAGGGACTGCCAAAAGCCCAGTGAGCAAGATAAAATATCTCTCTATAGATAGATAGATAGGTAGGTAGGTAGGTAGATAGATAGATAGATAGATAGATAGATAGATAGATAGATAGATAGATAGATATACGGATAAATATATCTATATGTATATACATATTTCACTGCAATATTTTAAAACGCAAAAAGTTCCATTAGAAACAAAATATCAAAAAATTTAAACCACTTAACAGAAGTATGATTAATATATGAAAAGCTATACATAATTATTGTAAAACTTGATCAATCTGGAGATATACACTTGTGAACCATTACCATAATCTATATCATAAACATATTCACCAGTTCCAAAATTTTCTTCCCAACCTATTTACTTATTTATTATTTGTGTATGCATTTACTTATTTATGTATTTATGTTGTTATTATTATTTTAAATCTAGTCTTGAATTTGCATGATCCTGCTTTTTCTGCCTTATCTAATCCCACCTTATAAGACTTCAGCGATCCCCAACCTTTTTGGCACCAGGGACCGGTGCTCCTATGAGAATCTAATGCCTGATGATCTGAAGAGGCGCTGAGGTGGTGATGCTAGCGCTGGGGAGCGACTGCAAATACAGATGAAACTTCACTTGCTGGCCCACTGCTCACCTCCTGTTGTGTGGCTCGGTTCCTAACAGGCCATGAACAACTATCAATGCATGATCTGGGGATTGGGGATCCCTGCTATAAGTCACATAGTCAAGCCAAAATGACAGGGTGAGAAATATACTCTACCTATGAAGGTAGGATTTGAGGAATCAAATATTTTTGAACAATGATCTAACTATGAAAGAAGCAATCCATCTGAATATTTCGATGAAGAAATTATTTCTGAGACAAATTGAGTAATACACTGATAATTCTAGTAATGATAAAAGAATAATGCTTGAATGAATAATGACATGAATAAAAAATCCTACGGAAATTTTAAAATGTATTTTTAAATATAGTGACTTAACTTGTTTTAAATTAAAAGTTGCTTAACTGTTATTTTAAAAGTAGTATCTTTTTGGAAGTAGCTGATAAAAATCCTGTTCAATTGTTTTAGTTAAAAAAAAAAAGCTATTCATTAGCACAAATAACTAAATTGTAAGAGAACACTCTTTCTAAACACAAAGCAGAACCCAAGAATTCAAACTTGATGGCCAAGCTGTGCTATTTGTGTACGCAGAAGAAGTTATAGCTAGCAGCCCCTAAATCACATCCTTCATGTTTCCTTGAAACGATAGACCACCCTTTTCTCTCAGCTACATATCAAGTATTCCCACGAAAGTTCTCATTAGGTAGGAGAGTCTGAGGTGATAAATTTGACTCAATACAAAAGCCAAATGGATGATAATGCCAGTTCCCCACACAGTAGTTTGCTTAGGATAGAGCACTTTGTAAAACCAGGCACCCTGTCACAGTGTCTAACTTTTGGAGCAGTGTTTGAGCATGTGCATGCTAAATAATGCAATTCTAAACTGAAGTTAAAGCCTGAGCCACCACTGTGGCCAGTACATTCATTATGCCAGTGGTGTTAATCTTTTTCCTGAACTCTTAAAAATTCTCATTTTCAAATACTGCATTTGAGAATTTGGTACAAACAAAAGAGTTAAGCATTTAATTTAGTCAGAAGGCGTGTAAGCGTGTTACCCAGGCGATAACTGGTGAAACTGGGATTTGAATCCAGGTATTCTGGAGCCACAGTGTGCGACACTAACCATGACACCCTCCTTGCCATGATGTGCCTGCTAGTAATCCAGGTGCATGATTGAAATGTCATTTGTATGCAGTTGTGCTACATAAGATGACAACATTTATTATGTTAAAGAATAACTTTTAAATAGCTGACACAATTCTTTAGTGATAAATCACCAACAGAAAAATAGGTCTTCCATTTATAAACTTTAGAAAAGACATTTACAAATTCTTGAGACTACTGAGATATCAGACGCCATCAGACAGAAAATCCAGAAGATTCTAGTTTTGGTCAATATGTTTTTTCCAATTCTTTATTTCAGTGGAGGTTTTCACTTTTAATGTACTGTTATACTCAAAATATAAAGAATTACAATCCATGATTTGGTAAAAGCGACAACATAAAGTAGATAAAAAAAAATAAAAAATTTTCTGGCATAATTTTTGCAAAGACTGTTATTAGGAATAGAGAAGATTGATTTGGTGGAGCTACGCAATTCTGTGTTTATTCATTATCTACTGTAGAGATTTTTGTTTAATATGCTCTTTTAAAAGATGCACACTATTAATTTTTTCATATATATCCTCTGTGAATATTCTGAAGCATTATGTTAAATAGTAATGGAGTTGTATTTTATAACTAGTAATTTCTTGGTTATGCACTACTTTTTGGCGCCTTTTGTCTCAAATGTATTATATGATGATTATGAGTTATATTGTACATAAATCCAAGTTGTTTTTTTTTTTTAGCAAATCAAGATTTTAGTCATCTTTAGCAAATCAAGATTTCAGTCATTTGGAAAGTTGGAAAATATCAGAAATATATAATAAAATCAAAGCTATAATTTTGATTTGTAGATACTTCTGTAATACAACAGAGATTTGCTTTGTTTTCTTTTTTTAATTTTAAAGTCGGTACTCTTCCATGGTTTAAAATATATTTTCTTTGCCTCTTGCAAAACTGAAATAGTGATAATAATCTTAATAACATTTTAGGAAATAATTTAAGATATAAATAACATTTCTAAAATATATTAAAATTTTAGATTTTGTGAAATGTGTATTATTTTTTCAGCTGAATTTTAAGTCTCATAAATTTCCCTGTAATTTCACTTTTTGGTGATAATTATAGAAATGTCACATATATATTTTATTTAGCTTAATATTTATAGGTATACTGTGGTCATCTACTGCTAAATTATTAGATTGTTAACTTTGGGAGGAGAGTTGGTTAATTTGTTTAAAGACATCACAGATTTACAATTATAAACACAAAAAAACTAAAAAGATATATCAGTGACAGTACCTATTGTCATTTAAAACACACGAATTACATGTTCATCAGAATATCTTCAATAATTTCTTTATCTTAATTACAAACTTTTGTTATTACTTGGAATACTAAATATTATACAAGTTTTATGAGACTTTAAAAAGCAATTTCTATAATAGTAATATTCTTTACTTTATAAACAAAAAAATTAAAAAACATATTGTCTTATTTGTTTTGCTTAAGCATACTCTATATCGTAAGCTTTTCTCTGAAAGTCTTAATACATGCATTGTGATACATTTACCCATAAAACTTTAACTGAAAGTATGAAAGGCATACTTACAATTGCCATTCAGCAGAAGCTTTTAGCTAGTTTTCATTAAAGTAGTTTAACTTCATTGGTCAGAGTTGTCATTTTTATGCAATTGTGCTACATAAGATGACAACACTTATTACGTTAAAGAATAACTTTAAAAAAGCTGGCACATTTCTTTAGTGATAAATCACCAATAGAAAAATAGGTCTTCCATTTATAAACTTTAGAGAAGACATTTTCAAAGCCCTCAAACTATTTTCACCCCATAGATATATTATGTTTGGCAACACAACACTAAAATATTCTACTTGCATGGATATGGTAAACATTTCGTTACAATTTGAAATAAAAAAAAAATACAGTGGAATGTTGATGTTATATTTTCTAAACTCATATGCTTCATCTGTAATATTCTACATTCTTATTCAATAAACTGACAATCATTATTTTAAGTAGTATATTAGAATTTCTTTATATAATAAAAATAAGTCTTTTTATCAAATGATCACTTTATTTACTCTATTTAAAAAGTCATATTTAAGTTACAACTTTAAAACCCATCATAATGGTGACAAGTGTCTGACAAAGTAGAGCAATATTAAAGTGGAAACTTTAAATAATTGAAGTTAATTATAGTAATAGGAGCACCCTCTACCAGCTTAACCTGATGGAAGTCACACCCTGGATAGGCACATGCAAGAATACAGGGCTTCTCTCTGTCTCCAGCTCCCAGCATAAGGCTACTCTTTCTCCTCAGCCAGGGTAAGCTGCCAATAATTCTCATGTCCCCAGCTTTATGTTGCAGAGGTGCTTTTTCAGGAGCAAGCAGCTGAGAGGTCTGAACTTTTATCTTCACCAAGGGCATAATCTCTATCGCAGGTGGGGCAGGCTGAGAATAATCAAACTCCAATCACTATTGCCTCAACTCTCTATTAGGGCAGAATTTCTAAGCTAGAAGAGCCAAACTGAGAAAACCGCAGGCTACAGCTCACACTAATCACCCTGATTGTAAAGTTCGGGTGTAATTTCATGAGAAGTAGGTTGCAGTCTCTATTCCCAGCTCTTGAGTAATGGCTCAGGAATTTTGCCCAGGGAGAATGAAAACTCCTGAAGCTTTCCCCAAGAACTGACTTTACTTCTATCAGAGTGCAGGGAAATTCAAGTCTAAGTGCATTCTTTAGAACAATGGAAATTTTGGTGGTAATTAAAGAGAGGCCATTAGTTCTATAAGAGCCACAATCTAAATCCCAGGCTGATTAGAAATTTACCAGAAAAGATCAGGGAAAGAAGACTGTGGACCTTCACCAAGAATACGATTATACTAGCACCCTAATATATTATTTCCAGTCTTCAGAACTGTAAGAGTTCGAGTGTCTAACCCTGTAATTTTTTCAAACTAATTAAAAAGAATGTTTGTTTCTTCCCAGAAAATGTTTTGAGTTTTCAGTGTATCAAAATAAGAAGTCATTGTATTTTAATTGAATATTTATGACAGACTTTGCTCTTTGGAACTTTGGTGGGTTTCTGCTGATTTTGATGATTTGGGGTAATATTTTATAAAATATAGTGAGTGCCATGATGACTGGACTGAATTTATTAGAGGACCAATCAAATGTAATTTTGAGGTGTCCATTTTTTATTTTTAATATTCAAAATCCTGCTTTTGCTTGTTTTACAAAGTTGCACTTATAAAATTATTGGTAAATATCCATATTATCTATTCCTAACTCAAGATCTATTCAGTATTTATATTTATGGCATTCTAAGGCAATATTTATGTTAACATTTTTATCAGGAGATTAAATAAACTATTTATTAATAACTTATCTAGTTTCTATGAATAGAGATATGCCACAGACAGTAGTAGCATTGAGAAAAAAGAACATTTAACACATGTAAAATAAATACCATAATGAAGCTTATTTTAATAAAAATTAAAAATTAATAATGAAGAAATGACACTCTGTTTATTCAGTATTGACTAAAATCAATTGGTTAACACCATCCTTTTAGGAAATACATTTTCAAAGTGTATTTTAAAAACCATAATGAAATGCCCAAGATAATTCACAAAATTGTATTCCAAATATGTGAGATATACATGTACAAAGTTAAATCACTATCTTGTCTCCTGATATAGCCATGCAGCTCCTTGGTTGATCATTGTTCTGTGGTGGAAGCACCACCCATGGATAAGAACTGATATAGATAAGTAGCAAAAAAGAAAAAGTCTAAGAACATATTGTTCTGATATGTTCTTTAACTGACAAATATTATGTTATCAGTCTATAGTCCTTTTCTATGTCATAGGGCTTTCCAAACTGGCGAATGTGGTATAAGTATGACATTGATGTTTCAGTAATAATATTTCCTGATCTCTTTTTTTTAATGTATATCCTTTTTACACTGATTTGAAATAAAAGTTAATCCTTAGAATTATTATTCTGAAATGCATATAGGTAGAAGCTGATATCACTAAACTATTTTTTAATATTGTTTTATGAATCAAAGTAACGATTACAGACTTTTGATTTTTATCTTGTATGATCTATGATAAACACAATAATCATTAAATAATGAGGAATAGAAGATGGTCAGTTCTTTATATTCATGACTGGAGTAAAATGATCAGAAGATACATCAGTAATATTTATTTAAAAAATCAACTTACTATTTAGTTTTTTAATAAGAAATTTACAATGAGAAGCATTCTTTATGAGTACTTCAATAACCACAGAATGAAAGGCATTCTTGTCATTTGCGGAAGAGCATTTAAATTCAAAATAAATTTGATAGTTTTCAGACATACTCAGCATACCCTAAATTAAAATTAACAGAAAAAAAATGCAGTGAAGAAGTGCAACAAATGAAAATCTGGCAACACAGTATCTAGAAGCAATTAGAGTTATCAACATTAACTATTAGTTATTAACATTAATGCAAAAAATGATAGATATGTACTAATAATATAGAGAAGATTCTATAGAAAAGATTAGAGTATCAGAATTTCAGTAATTTTCATAAGTATCTCTATTCTGTAATAGCTCCTACAATTTGGAATGAATCAGGACAATTTGGGAAATTACAAAGAAAAGAGTAAGTAAAAGGATTAAATGATTAAAGTATAAAAAATGTACATTAAGATTAAGGGATTTCAGATTATTCAACTAGAAGATGAATAGTCTCTTGATAATTATGGAATACCTCATACCATTTGTAAAGAAGCTGAACCTCCATGAAAACTTTATTATTAGAATTGATTTTATGACAGATTTTGCTCCAACTGAACAGAGTGGCAGCAGCAGCCACAAAAACAAATAGAAAAAAAAAAAATGATGAAAACTTGTTGCTCAGAATCCAAACTATCTGCTGGTTGAGATCTCCATGCCACCTACATTTGCACATTGCCTTTGTCCTCACTGAATTTGCTGGTGTGCTGGCTTATCTCATAAAGTCATGTTCTGTCACTGGCCACTTTTCCTACATTATTGGCCTTTTAGGGTTCTACTCTTTGTAGGCTGCTCTTTCAGACCCGAGGCATCTACACATCCAGTGCTCGTCATAACCACCCCACATCTCTTTTCAGCCTCAAACAACAGACTCTGAGACCAAAACAGCATTTTGTCATCCAACTCATCATCATCTTCTGTCTCTACTCTAAGGCTCTAAGACTAATGGCAAACCTTTCAAAATTGGGTTTCTTCATCTGAAACACAGAACACAAAAAATGGTTTGAGTGACTATTCTCTCAACTGTCCCATGGGTGGTACCTAGTACCACACCAGATGTGCAGGAAGTTTTCATTATACATAACAGAAACATCAAGACATTAAGGCTTAATTCTCTGTAGGTCCCTCGTGGAAATTTCTAGGTCACGCTTGCAATTTCTTTCATGTGATCTGTAATCATCTGGTTATTGACCTTGAGAGTTTGGGGTGCGGGAGAAGGAGATGATTCTGAAATTAACTCTGTCCCCTTTACTTTCCAATCTAAAGAAGTATAAAGAGACAAACTTGTCTTTCTTTGTTTTCTAATTTTTTTTCTCTAGAGACTTTACCTACATCATATTCTATTTTTACTGCTCAGTTTTGAAGAAATTCTATGGTTCCAAGTTGACCACACATGATTTTTGATAAAAGAGTTTCTGAATAATTAAGAATTACTAGAAATAAGAATATATTGGTTTAGGATTGACTTGGTATTTTGAAAACCTTAAACTTGCAAAGCAAGAAGACGGATATAATGCTGAAGCATTTTGTGGCTTATCTCAACTTGTGAAACTGTATAAGAGTTTACATAAATCTGTTGGTGGAACCCCAATAAAATGTTGTGCTGATTTTAAAATAGATCATGTTTAGAAAATATTCCAAAGAAAAAGAGGGCAAGTTTTTATGAATTCTATCATTTATAACCTGTGTGACCATGACAAGTTGCCAATTCTCTTTAAGTTTTGTTTTTCTCTTCAGTAGAATAAAAATAATGGCCTACTTGTCTCACAATATTATTAGAATCATAAGGCATAGTTTTTGAAAAAGGGATATTGCAAGCTATAAATTACTTTTTTTAAAAAAAGTAACATCATTTTCATTAAACTTCTAACTAAGGTAGAAAGTGTCCTCTTAAGCATGCTTGAACATTCAGTATCATTTTATTTGGAGAAACCACCAGTAATTAGTTAAGATTTGGAATTCATTGTCACAGCTTGTACTTTCTAAGCTCTCACCCATATGAACTGCATTCATTTCCTTTGCACAGCTTGACCTTTTCTAATTAATGCACAGGATTGCCTAACTGCAGCTTATATTGGCGTGCTGTGTCTATCAGGAATTGAAAAAGTTCCAACTCTATGAATTTCCAAACACTTGCATTAAAAAAATATATATCTTTAAGACTTTAGATTGTTGGCTAGTATCAAATTATTCTTAGTTCATTATACCTTAATTTTCAGAAATGAATATTATCTAGTCTATTTTTTAATATTATTAAATTTATATTCATTAATAATTTTATCCTTTAAAATTATTCTCAAAATCACGGATGAATTTCTTGTTTGCTAACAAATGAGGGTGATACCTTTAAAATAACAGGCTGACATTAACAGGATGATCTACTAAAAATGAATAATAAAAAGTAATTTTAAGTTACATATATCTTATATATTCTCTTTCTTTCTTTTGTATTACTATATCTTAGTGTAGAACTCATCTTTTATTTTAGTACTTCATAGTCCAGTAAATAACAAGAATTTTTACAGAAAATTGATTGAAGGTTCAAAAGAAGATAAAAGAGAGCATAAACTCCAAACCAAATACTCCACAAGGTTAGAAATCTTTAGGGTTACCCGGTGAACTACTTTTCTGGCTAGCTCCTACCTGCCCTCCGCACCTCGCTCCAGTATGGATAAGCCAGACTATGTGTTTCCACAAGGACTTGCTGACAGCTCTCCAAGAATTCATATCAAACATATTGAACATATTCAAGAACATCAAGTGATCCAAAAAACACGAGAAAACTCAGAAAATTTATAAGCACCTATTTCTTTCCTCTACCTTCTTATTACCAACCAAAATCAAAATGAGTAAATCAAGAAGATGCACTAACTTTAACCTATGACTTCTAGTGTTCCCTGGGACATCCATGTATTCACTTACAGTTTAAGTAACAATTCAAAAAATGAACCTCTCATAAGGGGGAAAAGATACTGGGTTGTGATAATAAGTGCCTGAGAGCTGACACTTATCTTGCCCTTTTCTTGGGGAAAACATCCACAGCTCAGTGAAAGATGCTTTGAGAGCAGGCAGAGAGGTAATTGCCTACAATTGCCTACTATTTTAGATGAGATCCGCAAATTCCAAAACAGAAATATTAGTACCATCCATCCTATAAGAAGAGGAAACTAAAATTTTTATTTAATGGCTGCTTCTCTTTTCAAATGGAAGAAAATAAAAACATTTTTTTAAATGGAAGAAAAAGAAAAAAAAACTAACTTTTTTTTCGCATTTGAATTTTCAAAACTTTAATGGTTTGGATACATGTTCATATTATACTTCTAAGAAAAAATCCAGTAACAAAACAATAAGCAGAAAAATGTGATTTAAAAAAAATATATATTACAGTCACACACACACGTATAATACACATGGTCCTGACATCACAAGTTTCTGCAGACAAAATCAGTCACATTTAATGATCAATTAAGAGGAGATGTATCCCACCAGCTCCTTGGGACCACCACCCCGGAAAACCCTTCCTCAGCACTTTTGGATGTCCCCTGGAGAAGACCCATGGGAGCTTGGCATACAGCTTGTCCACCACTGCAACCTTGGGTGTCTGCCATGGTATTGTTCTGCAGCTCAGACCTTCTGTAGCTGATGACTACTCCTCAGAGCCTGCCAGAAGGACCCTCTGGGAAGCCACTGCTTATGATGTCCCTTGTGAAATCCCCATTCTATCACCAGAGTGCTGCATTGGGAGTCTCTCAAAGCTGCCACTCTCAAGTGAGAGAGTGGTGCTGGGGAGCATGGAGAGCTGGCAAATTGGATCTTTCCACAGCTCCCTGCCATAGATTGTCACTTCTGTTTCTAAGCAACATTGCTCATTTCCATGGCCTACCAAATTCAAGAAAGCAAATTTTCAGCTTTTCCTTTTCAATCTATTCCTGCAGTGTCAGCCAACCAAGAAATATACTAAAGTAATAATAATAATCATAACACCACCCAAAACTAGAAAAACTCTCAGGCACAAAGACAAATGTCTCCTTTTTCCTTTTTTTTTTTTTTGGATCTTCTAACATCCACTCATGAAAAGAGAATTTTTGATATAAAAACAAAATGTCATTCTCAGTCTTAGAACAAAATCTGACAAATATTAATATTACTAAAACATAATACTAATGTCTATATTCATATTAAACATGACCCATATTCCTACTCTGAAACAATGAATATGTATTTGCTTTGAATTTATATAACAAAAGTGCCATCGCTGGTAATTGTTTTTTTAAGTTACAAGATGATTTTTCCAAATGACAGAAGAGAAGGAATAGTGAGAGGAAAGTCTGAAAAAATATAACAGATTTAAAATAATGCAGCTGTCCCTGATTTATGGAAATGAGTGTAATTTATAATTATTTATAGATGTTGTACAGAGACACATTATAATAATAAAATAATGCTATTTAAATGTGATTGTATATTCATATTTTTAAGGATTGTGAAAACATGGTTGGGAGAGGGGAGTTTGCAATGAACTGTTTTATATGTATCCTGTGTTAAATCGCCATTTAGCAGTCAGAGCGGTGGATAGCACCAGGGTGGTGAGTGCACACTCTAAAACTTGAATTTAAAAATCAGCTCCTCTTCTTACTGTACAACCATGGGCATTGCCCTCTGTGGGCTTCTGATATTACATCTGAAAAATAGTTATAGTAAAATAGTTTCAAGGTTGTTTTTTTTTTTTTTTTTTTTTTACAGATGATTTAATACATATAAAAATTTAGTTAATGTCGGAGATAACAAAGATGATGGTTTACCAGCTGTGTGTTCAGGCCAGTGTATGAACTCATGGTGAACTCTGTCCTCTATTGATAGCCCTTTGAAGAAGATCTCTGTGAACTCAATTCTCTTCCATAATTCTGAACATACCCTAGAAAATCTCTGGATCAAAATGTATTTTTGTTCTATCTTAGAAAAAAGTAAAATTAAATGTATATTGTGTTCAGACAATTTTTGAAGTTCCTAAAGAATTTTATTTTCTTATTTATGCATTCTTTTCTCATGGGTTTGTCACAGGTGGTGGCATTTCTGATACTTTTAAGTTACAGCCCAGCACTCATTGTCTCTTGTTTCATTTGGACAAATGTCTATCTGATAACCCCCACTGATCAGTGCAGTCATGTCACTCTCGAGACACACGTTTTTCTTCAGCAATTAAAGCAGGATCCTCTGCATTGACTTTCAAATTCTTTTTTTTTAACTTATACTTTCACTGTTTGTTTTTATTTTTTCTTTTCATTAGGCTGTATTACCTGGTAGTCTTCAAATCCTTAACCTGATCAGGCAGCAGTTTCTCTTGGGTTTCCTTCCTGAAGTGATCTGTAGGCAGCTGAGGTTTGGATGGAAAATTGAAAACCTCAGAGGAGCCTCTGCTTGTCCAGCAGAGCAGCTAGAGCCATTCCTGATACTCTCCCTTTGGATTCTCTCTCCTTAAGTTAATTAAATGAGATTGGTGATACACACAAGGCTCTCACTGTCCAACCATTCCATTGGGAAACTGCCTTGCAATTAAGAATTAAGACAGGTGACATAACAGTGATCTTTTGTGTGTGTTTAATAGTTTCTCAGGAGACATGTTTAAGAAAAGCTGTGATGATGCTTAGTGGTAAAGGAAAAAGTAGGGAGGAAAAAACGCTACCTTTCTCTAGACATCTTTGACTGCATCTGAGGCAGCCAAATATACTGCGTAGCCTCTGGTTTAGCATGGAATCACTGTGACATACATAAATCTCTGGGGGAAAAAAGTAGACATTTCTCAAGAAGAACAATATAAGTATATTCCTAGGAACCTAGACATATAGCTTTTACTGGGCTGCATACTTTCTTTACTCATCTTGTTTGCTTTTCAGATATGTACAAAATATCTGAGGAGCAGTAGTAGTGAGAACTGAATGAGTAATACTAATCTAACAGCTATAAATAGTAAAAGAGTTAATATTTTCATTGATATTTTGTTTCCAACCATATCAGAAGATTCATGTCCTTTAAACTTAAGTTACACTAAGTCTTTTATTTGAGAGTAAAAAGAATATAATGTCTTTGATTTTATAACTTTACGTCAATCAAGACATATTGAATATTATTCCTCTGATGACTTACAGTCATATAATTTTATGTAATTATTTCTGATATTGATATTTGACTGACTTTTTCGATTTTTCAAAATCTATGATTAAAAACATCTTTTGAAAATGTTGTTGCTTGCTAATTACTTTATAATATATATTCTCAGTTAGTACGGGTAATTATTCTGCATATATATAGCTTTATTGTAAGTTTTCTGCCCGCCCTCTGCCCCAGTTCTACTAGATTACTTCTTAGTTATTATAGATATTCTGTGCACAGAGGTCTTGGTGTGTGGGCAGGGTCATTCTGACTTCTTATGTATATAAAAGGAAGAAAGGAAGAATGATAGTAGCAATTAGTTTCATGATAGAAATAACCATCCTGTAGCATTTGAATTCAGTTCTTATTGTAGTAAATTTTGCTGGTAATCAAAGATCAGAATTTTAAAGTCAGGGAAAACTGAGCATGTTAATTGTCAGCATAATACAGAGATTCTGTAATATAAAGAATGGAGCAAAAGCCCTAGAAGTTGTGTGGAACTAAACCGAGAGAATAATTAGGAAAATGATGAGATATTATGGAGGGAGACAAATGGACATATAGGAGACAAACATTCTGTGGCTCTGTTTTTGAGGGAGATATGTGGTAGAAGCATGACAAAAGCAGTGGTTTCACAGAATCCTGGGCCAAAGCTTCGTATGTAAATAAGCCACAGATCTGTTACAAAAGGAGCTTTCTTTTCAGGAAACCAAAAAATTATTAGGGCCTCATACGGTCTGAGAAGTCATAAAATTATATTTAACTTAGACAAAATTTGGATGTTCAACAGAGCAATATTTGAATAAATTATAGGAAAAGAAGGACTATATAGCCATAGATAATAATTTGGTCCATATGTATTAGGATATATGGAAAATTAAGTAGCCATAGATAGCAATTTTTATCTATACTTTGATACAAAAAATGTATAGTATATATTTTCCCCAGTGGCAAAAGGAAACAAATCTGGGAGGATAATACTTTAAACATGTACTATAGTTATATTTTTATTTAAAAAAAATGTGTTTCTGAAAAATAGAAAAAAATAGAGAAAAAGAGGTGGGAAAGTAAATTCTAAGGCTTGCAAATGAATTTCTTGGTAAGAAAGTATGAGAAAGTTGGAAAATTATCATATTTAAAGTACATGCAGTCTGTTATTTAATTTCAAGTTAATAATATTTACTTTTTATAATTTATTAAAGATTATGTGAAATATGAAAAACCAAGTATCTCCCCAATTTTATTATTTGCTTTTAGCTTTATTCATGACTTGTGTAATATAGAATCTTTCAATTTTCTGTAGTAAATCTGTCAAGCTTTGCGCTTTTCTTGGATTTTATGTTTTAATATGTCTTCAAATTATTTCAATATTAATGTTTTACAACTGAATTTGTTTTGGCATCAATTGAGACGCATGGCTAATATTTGACTGTAAGCAATTGTATCATATTTGTGTACTGTCTACGTTCAGGTGACGTTTTATTATATACACCATTTTATACTAATCAAACACTATCAAACTTCAACCATACATCTCTTACTGATCATATTTTTCAAATATATACCCTGTTAGTCTTTTTAGGTTTCTATAACAAACTGAGTAACTTAAGGAACAAACATTTTTTTCTTACAATTCTGGAGGCTGAGAATGAGAAGTCCAAGATCAAGGCTCCCATCTGGGGAGTAGACTTCATACACTATTGTATTCTTGCTGTGCCCTCACATAGCAGAATGGACAAGAGGGTTTTCTGAGGCCTTTTTTATAAGGGCACTAATCCCATTCATGAAAGCTTCACCCTCATGACCTAATCACCTCCAAGAGCTGTACCTTCTAACTTCACTACATTGGGAATTAGAATAAAAATTTTGAGGGGATACAACATTCAGTTCAAAACATATGCCATAGACTTAAAAGTCCTAAAAATTTTTTAAATAATATTGACATAAAAAGTCCATAATCTTAGAAAGCAACTTTTTAAAAAACATTAGAAATAATTTTATATTCAAACATTTTTAAAGTTATTCATATTAACAAATCATGTGTGGGTGTGCACTTATTTAAAGAAGGTTAAGAACTAAGAAAATTTGGATAATTTTTCGGGCTAAGGATACACTATCAGTGCTTAAAATTTCTCACTAGAAGTATTATTAATGATTATGAAAGGGTTACCAAATTGAATCTATAATGATCTTTTATAATCTTCAGTTTTAATCCTCTTTATGGAGTTGTAATTTATATTTTATTATGCACTAAAATTAATAACAGTACGTTTTAGACATTTGTTACAGTTGGGTTAATATAATTATGTATTCTCTATAAAAAAATGCTACCCACCACATTCCTTCAACTCCCATTACTCTATAAAATATTAACTGGTATTTTGAAATGCATATATATATACACATATATTTTATATAGGCTAAAATTTAATTTTAAGTTACAAAACCATGCATAATGTTCTTTCTTTGTGTTGAAAATATAATCAATTTTGCTAGTTCTCATTCAGCTGAATGAGTTCTTCATAGGCTTTGATGGGAATATCACTTAGTAGATTAATGTAACTTCAGCTCATTACACATAATGGTGGTCAGATTAATTCACTAAAACTTTGACGACATTCTGGATAGTAAACCAAAGAAAAATTAATCAGCATGGTGCTGTGCATCATATTACACTTAGAAGTGAATCATATGAATGTAAATTATGCAAATTATTTTTCTCTTTTCAGAATAGTAGCAAGTATACTGTGCAGTTAACCATTTTAAATTCTATAATTATTAAAGTATTAAGTTTTTCATCAGCTGTTATAAAGATAGCAAATGGTTATAAATTGTACAATAGTGTATTTTATAACTTAAAAAGTATACTTTGTATATTCATTAATAAAATCAGTTTAATTGCAACTGTAAGAAATAAGGGCTTTGGAAATGTTTGGTCTAATAATCCAGTATAATATATGACTGTAGTGGGCATTCTCTTATTTTTAATTTTCAGTAGATTGCTGCTTGTGATGTACTATTAGATTTAATAGACTGATTTAATCATCATGTTAAGAATTCTCTTTTATTTCAAATTATGATATTTTCTTTTCTTCTAAAGTAATCAGTTTCTTTATGTTTGAATATCTTTTGAGAAACTCCTTGATGATATGTATTATATGATTAATTTTTAGATAAAGTGAGATCAGTCATAGCATTGTATTTCCCAATGGAGAGCATGTGAAGTCTGAACCTGGCTTAGATTTAACTTCTAGTATTACAGTGGGATCCTTTATTAAATTATAATTGTTGGGCAGGTTTAGATGCAGCCAATTAACTTTGAAATTTATAGCACATATTGTTAAAGTTCAGAATGCACTAGTAATATGGGGGAAATACCGTAGCTACTGTCTCATTTTCTAATTCTCTGAATTAACAAATACATGAGAAAATATAATCCATTGATAATACCATTTCTAGAAATCTTGCTCTTTGTCCTGATGTCACTTAATTTAATTAAGAGTTCTATAAATCACACTGTTCCCTAGCTCTGCTATACATTCTTTTCCCTAGAAATTGTTATTTCTAAATAGGTTAATTTAAAAGGATTTTGCTCACTATTCATTCATTGTTATAAATCAATCACTTTAAATCATAAATGTCAAAAAATTCTCACTTTTACTTACTAACACACACACACACACACACACGCACACACACATTAAAAAACACGTCTTGGGATCATTTTTCCTCTTTAAGAATAGAAAGAGTTTCTGCGACCAAATGACGCAGTACTGCCAGTTTAAAAGAATATTAACTGGAAGAATTTTATGCATAAAAAATTAAAACAACAACAATAAAAATGACATAATTCAGAATGCATAAAAATCTTTTGTATATCTTCATTAATGGTATACATATGGTCTTCATTAAAAAAGTTTATTCTTATAAAACATTTAATAATATAGAATGATTATAAAATGAAACTATAATAGAAAATGCATACACGTATAGATACATGCACACACAAAACCTAAAATGCTCTTGCAACTGATATAATCAGTGAGAGTGTACTAACTACTTAGTTATACCTCACCTGCATAGTTTAGTCTAAAATTCATACAAAATTACCTTAAGAACACTTTGTATTTAACATTTGACTAGCACAGCCTATTTTTTTAAAGAGTAAAGGTAATAAAGTCAAAAATAATGATTTTATTATAGTTTTTGTTATAGTTAAATATATTAACAGTGGAAAAACATATAGAAAAATGTTATTCATTTAGATTATTCTGCATGCAGGACTAGTCAGTCTCTTCCAAACACTGAACAGAAATTAAAGCCACACATAACTTTTTAAGGAACAATATAACATGCTCTATTTTGAAGGAAGATCAACTTCCATTTGCTACCATTTGACTATGGTTTGGCTTCCAACATATTACTCCCTTGTCTCACTACACAATGCTGCTCCAATGCAATAGTAGTGTCCACACCATTTTTCCATAGATTGACACCTTTCCAAAACTTCTACTCATGTAGAGAGTCTGATTTTCAGACATTGCAGCAGCTATAGTTTATAATAAATATATTTTTATCTTTAATCTAACTGTCCCCAAAATATTTTATTTAAAAAGCTAATTTAGTTTTTGTTCACTCTCTATTGTAGCTTTTTCCACCAGAAAGAGACACAGGCTTAAATTTGATGACAACTGTGTACTATGGGAGAAGACCAACTGAATACTAGGTACTGAATATGTTAGAATCATTACTCTGATACCTGCCCCTTCCATGTTCTTGAACCAAACTTGTGTTTTGTTTGGATATTTCCCATATAATGAATTATTGCTAAATGGATCTTTCAGTTGTTCGTGTCTAAATTGTCACCCTAGTGAACTAATGAACATTATAAATTTTCCAAAATTTTGTATCTATAGATCTATATCTGTATCTATCTATATCTGTATTTGTATCTATACCTATCTGTATCTATAGCTATATCTAATCCATATCTATATCTATAACTCTATAAACATTCTTGGTAAGCAATGTTTATACTTAACATTTAAAAAATAAATAGAATACCATTATCTATAGTCACTAGGAGTAAGCAAGTGATTTTGGAACTTGTACTTTTTAACAAATACGTAAGTATATTTATTGCCTTATCAATTTTTTGATGTGTGAAAAACACCTCTCTAAAGCAGGTATAATTACTCTAGTTTAAACATATCTGCTGCAATTTACTTGCTTTTTATTGTTGTTGCTGTTGTTTGAATATTTTTTTATGTTTTGATTTGATTTCACCATATGAAAAGCTTAGATTTTCTAATATTTTTAAGATATATTGATCACTTCTTGGTTTATCTTTTTGAACATTATTTTACCAAAAATTAAATACATGTCAAGCACTAAAAATGATAGCTACTCGTAGCTGGATATTAAAAATATATACAATTCTTTAAATTTGTCTTTATTAACTTTTTAAATACAGATTTGAAACATGAAATATGTAGCATTAATATAGGTTATAAAACAAATAATACATTAAATGCTTTGAGCTTACCACAAGAATTAGATAATTACTTCATAAATTATATTAATGCTAGATATGCTTTGCCAACATTTTGGTTAAAACTCTTGAATTCACCTCTACTAGTTACATGATCCTAGATGTAGTTTTCATTGCATCATTTCTGCTAGCAATATTCTTTGTTATTGTTTTGACAGGTGAGTTTATATAAGATGAGCATCATTTTTACTAAAGAGTTTAATAAAAACCTGTAAATATATTTGCCTGGTTCTTTTTTTTTTCTTTTTAATTTGTAGGACTCTTTCTAAATATTTCTTGAATTCCTTCATAATTGTTCTATACTACTTTACTTATTTCTAAATTAGTTGTATTAAGTTCTTTGGGGACTGTTAATCTCTCTACTATGCAAGGGACAGAAATCTACTATGCAAAAGACAGAAACAGGGCTTATAAGTAACAAGAAGAACAAAAAAAAAAACAAAAAAAAACACCACTTATACTGAGATATAATTTACAAAAACCTGTACATATTTAATGTATACAACTTACTGAATTTGAAAATAAGTATATACCCGTGAAATTATCACCACAATCCATACAATAAACATAACTATCACCTCTAAAGAGTTCCTCCTGCTCTCTTTATTATCATTATCATTATTACTTTTTTGTTTTTATCTAGAGCACATCAGAGTCTTTGAAAGAATAGTTGTCAGTTCTGACCTTGTATTAACACATCATTTAACCAGTCTTTTGGCATAGTTGTGGTATAATAAAAAAAAATTTATGAGATAACAGTTACAGTGAATGACAACACATAATTGCAGTTTCATACGAGTGTATTACAACTGGCATTTAAAAAAGAGTTATATTACAGAAACGAAGTACTTCCTATTTAAGTTGTGGACATTTAGAAAAGCACTGATATGATAGCAATGTTTGCTCAATCTTCATTAAAGCATAGTGTTTTTGAAATGGAACATAAGAATGCTATTGGTTGTGATTTGAAAAATCTGTGTTCCACTTCTAGATATATGCTATTTTTGTGATCTTGTTTGAGCTTTTATCTTATTCTGTAAAATTAGAAAATAAATAATATAATTACTATGTATCTTACTATTGTACCATCTAATAGAATATCAGATACACATGGCATTAATTATGCATATACTGAATGAATTAATAAATCTCAAATAACTACTTTTCACTAAACATATGGTATAATTATGGATTACAGAGAATATGTTAATGTTTTTCAAAGGCATTATATCAGAATAAATAAAGTGAGTTTATTGCTCTGGCATTCTGATATGACACTAGGCCAATACAGTCTTCTCAGTTTTCCCTGGTTATAAGATCTGGAGCCACATGCCTATGTATCTCATAGCTAATTGAGGCTAGACTGTGTCTCTGTGCTGGTAAATAAGATTTTAATTCAAACTTTCAGAGTGTATTATTCAGGTATATGAGTTTGTTAATATACATAAATGCTTTGGTCAAGTGTCTAAATCTACTTCAGAGTTTTCTGTGGTCCAAATTTGAAATATTTGATTTTAAAGATCAAAAAATATTCAGTTGGATAAATTTAGACTTATATTAAGAAGTTTTAGGATGTCTTCTATTTATCATGAAATGGAAGCCATGAGATAAGAAAAAAGACTAAAATTATCAGTACGAATCCAATACTGACTTTAAAAAAAAAAATCATACTTCAGAATTGATCAGAATACAGAACTGATTTAAGGAGGGTGAATAAGAATTGTTGTTGTTTTTAACTAAAATATATTAGAGCCAAGAGAAGCTAATAAAATAACTCATTAAGCATGTAGTAATTGTCAAACAGACCTATGGATGCCTCTGAACAAGACGACATTTTGAAAATACATTTCTACAATTGACCCAGTAGAGCCCTTTATGGTGTTCTCATGGTAGCCTTGGTGAATCTACCACCTTTTAGCCACAGCATCATGTAAAGAAAGTAGAAGCGGTCAATAAATGTAGGAGCTTTCAACAAATTTGTGAGGATGAGTAGGAGAGAGAGGAGAGGAGGAGGAGGAGGAGAAGAAGAAAAAGGATGGGTTGAACAACACATAACCATATAACCATAACCATTGTCCCACAATGGTAGTTATGGAAGGTCCTGTCTGAGTTTATGATATATAGAGCTCAGAAAGATATCACCAGAGAACAGATTAGGTTGATGCTATGTATCCCTCACCTAGGCTATTCAGATTTGTTTCTGTGAGGTCCATACTAGTTCAGAGTGGGGTAGGGGTGGGGGAGTGGAAAAGTTATGTATAGATAACAGTAGAAGTTATTTGGGGTTCTTTGAAGTTAAAATGAGTACCTAACCATATTCTTCAAACATGGTATAAGACAATGTTGTTTTTTTTTTTGACCTATCAAATTCAGCATCAAAGGCATGCTCTATAAGACTCAAATGCTACAAATTGCCCTATACAAATAAATTCAGACCTTATGTACATATCTATTATACTTATAATTAGTGTGCTTAAATCAGAATTCTAAGCAGGCCTTTGCCCACTATAGGATACCATTATAAGATACCAATAAGACGAGAATCTATTTAATAGTTCCTTATGTCCATCATCTCAATAAAAAAATATTGTTGATGTTTGTTTTCCACTTTATCTGAATTTCAAATCAGAGTTAAGATTATCAACAAAGAGTTTATGCCTATATTGTACATTTTGCCTGGATAAATTGTAGTTGTTACAAAGCAAGTTATCTGAATTTTAAGACATTTTTAAAAAAGTTTTTAAAGGCAGACATATTTATATTTAGTATTCCAAAGTTATCTACATCCATAAATATTACATAGTCTCACATATGTGACAAACATCTAGCATAATTTTTTAAATTTTATTTTCTATTTTATATTGTAACTAAATGTAAATGGATATTAAATAAATATAATATATATCAAACTTCTTAGATTTTTTTAAAAAGTATTCTTAACCATGTTAGAAACTAAGTTAAAAATAAATCATGTTTTATGTCTACATAAACTAGAACTACATAAACTAGTTTATCATTTTAAACTGCTTGTTTTTCAGTTTGTTCTTCCTGAGTGTTAATTTTCTGTATGTATGTAGCAAATTTTAGGTAATATTAGTTAAGGTTAAAATAAATTCTGAATTCATTTTTTATATTCTGTAAAAGGCTTTATAAAATTATTAGGCATGATTGACAAAAATAGGTTGAAATATTAAGACATTGATTAATATAAATCACAGCCAATTTCAAACTTAAAATAACATATTTTAAGATACATTTTTATGCTTATCTGTATCTATATAAACCTGTCTATACAATAAATACACACAAATTCAGTCTCACACATATATGTATATATACAAACACACATGTATGTATTATTTCTAGATGACTTAAGATGTGTCTTACTCTTCAGATAAATGAATAAAGTTTAGATTTGTTGAATAAAATAAATTCAAACTAAGTTCTGCTTACCGAGAACCTCTGAGTCTTTATGACATCATTTTGCCTTTTCTTAAAATCTCATCTCTGTGGTTAAATGTGAGAAGTAATATTTGATTTTATTTCTGTTTCAAACACTATTTCTTTTGGATTTTATTTTAATCTCAGAGAGTGCAATGCATTAGAATTTATAGTTCACATAAAAATTACAGGGCATTACTTGAATAAAGATGAGGATTGTGGCATTATAATGGGTAGTATGTTTTTCTAATCCTAAAATTGACAATTCTTTTCAAATATACATTCTGAGGCTCTACAATTAGCTTAATTATAGAAGAATGGCATACTTTATTATTTTTTTAACTAAAGCAGTTAATTTAATTCATTAATTTTTTGTAGATTAAAGTATTTTTAATTACTATTCTTGACACTTGCTTTCTTTTTCTTTCCCTGCCCTCCCTTCCCTTTCTTTCCCAGCTCCTCTTGATTTCTCCATCTTTTTCTCTTCCTCTTCTCTTTTAACTTTCTTCCCAATTAGATATCAGCAAGAGACTTCCGATGTACTTCTACAGTTAACATGTTTGGGAGTGATTTTAAGCTGTAACTGAGTGTTAATTTGTATGACTGAATAGCTTCCAAATAGCCCAGCAGACATGAATAAATTTATTTCAGTATTGGGAGAAACTACACTTTTGTCCTAAGACTCTAAAGAGAAATATAATGGTGAATAATTAAGTGCAGAACATGGTCTGTAGTTGGTAAATCAATTTATGGACTGCTTCTTGTTCCTTAAATTGAATATACAAATATAAATATAAAGTGTTTCTGTTAAAGGCTTAAAATCACAAGTTAAAACAAAATAGTCATGATTTAAAGTAAAAAGTAGATAGCATGTCAGTACTGCTCAAATCACTCAACTATGTTTTAGTACTATTTATTTTAAATTCATGACAGACAGAATATTAAATATATCTTCAAATTCTGCCCTACTTTCTGGCACTAACTAGCTTTTAAAAAAATCAATGCTAGGCTGTCTCTTCAGGGGGAAATATATATAATTTCTCATTTTGAATCATTCTTTCTCTACCTTTCCTTGAGTTTGTAGGAGGAGTCAAATCAGTTTATTGATTCACAGTTTCTCTTAATAAGCCAAATATTTCCAGCATTGTTGTTGTGAACAATGCACTTGGTTATCTGCTTAATACTTATTTCCTTTCTCTACAGAGAGCTCCACATTTGTACACACCTTTCCCTCCATCCTCCCCAAGAGGGAAGGGGTTAATTTCCATTAGATTAAAATAACCATGGTCATTCCCTACCCAGTGCTAGTGATTCTTTTAGGAGCGGGCATAAAACACCATTCTGGCTGAGGGACACTAGGTGGAGTCCACAGAGAATGCTCTGGGGAAGTTTTTCACCTTGGCACAAAAGCCATACTGCTGAGGAAGGCAGAGCAGTGGATGGTTTTTTTATGTCTCTGAATTCACCTATCTTTAAATATTTATTCTTTTGGATTTTGAGGTGAGCTCATGAATGTCGTAGTGTTCAAACCATGTGGAGTTGGGATAGTAATAATAACATCCATCGGTATCCTAGATGATAGTACTATTCAGGAACTGGAGTGTTCATTTGGATCCATGTAGGACTATGTTTAACTGTAATAAATATAAACCTTCCCACACTCTTTCAAAATTATATTAAATTTTATATTAGATTAAGTCAAAACAAAACAATGGTATTTTGAGATGAGATTTTTTAAAAAACTATCACTTCGGAGGCATAATGTCTTCTAATGAATCATTACTCTGGGAATTTTACTTATAAAGTTAATATGTTTTCTATGATAATTCTTGATTATGAAGTTCATTTCAGTCTTCTAGTTTGTTCTGTTTTGCCATTATTTGCTTAAAGCAATAAAGTAAGAAAAATTATTATCTATCTGATAATTAGAATGTCATAAAACTTAATTTTTGTTAGATTAAAATTATCTAAAATATCAATAATTCTATGAAACTATAAATGATGGAACATATTATTTCCAGAACCATCAGGAATTAAACCCAAATATGTCAGTAGGTTTTAATACAATTGGTGCCTCTCAATTTACTGTCTGACACTACTGGTTTTAATACAGATCACTTCCAGGATACCTGACATGTGAGTTGGGAGTAAAATGCAGCTTAGTGACCTTTATTATTGTCCCCTTGTTTCTGCTGTACTTCGATTAGGGACCATCAAATTGCTCCTGGGATTTAGATCAATAAAATTCTTTGGGTGGCTGTCACAAAAGTTAAGAGGTAAAAAGGTATTTATTTTCTGAAGTTTTTGTAGAACTATTTCTATATTCCACTTGACTTCAGTTAAAGAAAACAGGCTTATAAAATTGCTTTTTAATATTACAGAGTGAAATGCCATTTAAAGGGCTACATTTCCAAAGACAGCCTCTGAAAATGACCCCTATGTCCTGTGCGCAAAAGTAATTGCCCTCTTTTCTGAAATGAAGAATTTTATTAATTCCAAAGTTTTATAATCTTTATATTCATCAAATTACCCACTGTATCCATGGTTCTTAAAAATCAAGACAGTGTTCTGAAACTGATAGCTGACATTTACTTGAAGGAAAAGAGGCATCGTTTACTGTGAACTTTCCTTTTGATCTTTCCAGACCCTGATTCCATTCCACACACTCTTTTGTTTCTTTTTTATAGACTTGAAACCAGTATTTCCTGAACAGGCTCATTTTTTAAGTGACTCTTCTAAGAAATAAAATTTATTTATGCCCTAGGTGTCCAGAATATAAACATGGTAATATTAACTTTTTTTTTAACAGCAGGGTGATTATAACTGAAGATCTAGAGTGTGCATTTAGACCCTGTGACATTCTGTACTTTGAGATGTAGTCTAAAATGAATGAAATTTCTGAAGCCTGAAGGTTAAATTGACATTTATGTGCCAGATACAGTCTATGGGTGCCAAATTCACATAATAAAGAGATGAAGTAAATTATGATTTTAAAAGAGAATGGTCAAACTCTATAATTTCCCTCATTACACTTTAATATGTATAATAGCCTTTAGTTTTCTATTTAGACATAAAGTCAATAAACACATGGCTACTATTCTTACGATAATTTTCCACTGCACAAATATATAATTCACCAACTGACTCATCTATTTGGAAGGATAACTGGCAGACTCTGATGACCTGGATAGAATGTCTGTGCTTTTAATTACCACGTGATTTAAGTAATTCACTGGGATTGGCAAAGTATTTGGAGCCAGTAAATTTGAAATGTTGATACCTAACTTTTTATTTTTACACTTATTGCACCTGGTCTTCTTAGGTGGCCTCCCATCCAAGTACTAACCAGGCTCGACCCTGCTTAGCTTCTGAGATCAGACGGGATTAGGTGTGTTCAGGGTGGCATGGTGGTAGAAGATACCTAACTTTTTTAAGGTTTTGCTTTTGACAAGCAAAATTTCAAATAATTATTACATAATTTTTTTTGTGCAAAAGATATTGAAATCAAAAATAATTTAAAGAAAGGAGGCTGGGAATAATTTTAGATTATACCTTACATTGTTACTGAATATCTACTTGTTTTGTTGTGATATCCACTTTCTATTTATTTTCACACATATGTTTTTAGATATACTATTCACTGAATGAGGACACTTAACAGAGTTGACATAAGATTTAAAATGTTGTTTATATTCATAATAATTAAATATGGATAAATAAATGTTATAAATATATAGAATATTACCTTGTATATAATAATAGACATAGGGAAGATAAAATCCTAATATATACTTTAACATAGGCCTAATTATCATTATAGTCATTATTATAATACCACCTTTCATTGTGTAAAATTATCTTTTACAACTTAAAGTTGTAAAATAACTTAATTGTTTTGCTCCCTACCAAATGCTGATTTTCAGCATGAATCACAGCAGAGTTCTGGAGGCTCTTTCTTTGTTCTGAGGACCTGATTTGAAATTCTTTGTGAATTAGTGGATCTGTTCATACTCAGATGCATGTGCAACTCATTAAATTCCAAAAGTTTGGTGAAAATCATGAAGTATCTATTCCCCTAATCCCCTGAAATAAGCAAACTTCTCCATTCTTCAATCACACCCTATCCTATTATGTTCTATTTCTGGCACTCTCACTCAATTAAATCTTCATAATATTTGTTAATTTACAAGACTTTGCCCATCTCAATCCTTATGAGGGCAGGCATATTGTCCTTATTATTCACTATCATGTCAATTACTCATTTTTAAAACCCTCATATAGATTTTCAATAAATATATGTTGAATGAATGACATATTATGAAACTGAAGAATGTATTAATGACAATCCATAATATTAAGCATAAGCTTTGGAATGATGTACATTCATATTCTCCAATACTTGTGACCTAAAATATTTGTCCTATAGTTTTCAAGTAGTCAAATTCCATAGGTTTTATGGTTTACTTGAAACTTGATTTAATTGCTTTTGTTTTGATTATATAATTATATTTTGCAAATATTTAATTTAATATTATTGAATACATGTTTCCAGATGCTGATTCTTACAGTCATCTGACAACATTTTAATTCTCAACCTTGTCTCTTAAAATGTACTTCATATATGTTAAAAACTTTAACTGCTATATTTTAGAAATACTATTAAAATATAGCAGTTAAAAGAGCAATATATACTAGAATGAGTAAAAAATGGTTTAGAGGATATAGGTACCCCATGTACTCAAATTATATTTAAAGAAAATCTATAACAACCAAAAAACTGGCAATTCTAACTACTTCTCTTATAGTTTTAGTAGAAAAACAGAATACACAACTGAGATATTTTTAAACAAGAAAGATGATATGCCTTCAAAATATATCTTACATAAATATATGAAACTATTCTCATTTTTCCACTGTTTTGGAATGAAGACTTCTACATTAATTTTGAAGATTGTCAGAATCCTCTAAATTTCTTCTGAATTAGTGAATGACTTTTATTCAGCCATTTTTAAAATGTTAAGTAAGTTTCTGGTTGTCAAGCAGGAATCTCAGTGGGCTGATAAAGTTCAAAAGAAAGAATAAATATAGACAAGTGTCGAGTCAATTTCTACAAGGCATTCATGCTTTCCTATAACAATCCCACTTTCACAATATGCTAAACCAAAGTCTAGTTTCCTATATTAACTATGTGTCATGATGATGTTCTGAAAAACAAAAGCATTTTCATATTGAATCCTGATTAAAACAAGTATTCATCAGACAATATTTATATTTTTCTTACAATTTATAATAATGACCTTAAAAGTCATAAGTAAAGTTTTAAAACAAAACACTATTTAAAAAAATAGTAAATTGATTTCACAGTCACAGAAAACTATTTGAAGTAATATATCAAGAAAAATGATAAATAGCAGCACATTATATTGAGGAAGCTGTATTACGGTCTGTCACAGAGGTCACTCTTTGCCTCCATCTGATTTAATATCCTGTTTAGCATTTTAATTAAGAATTTTAGAAGAGCAAGTAAATGGAATATTAATAAGGTTCTCATATGATACAAAGTAGAGAGGTGTTACAAACTATATCAAAAACAGAGAAATAATACAAATAGACATAATGAGGTTAGTAGCAGGGACAGTGTAGAAAAAAAATGAAATACCTTTGTAGATAAGATGATTTAAGTATGCATTTCACAACTCAGGCATGTAATTTTTTAAAAAAATTAATTAATTAAAAGTTTAGGTGAAGACGATGAACAAAAGGAAAAAAAACAGTACTTGGGTAATGCTTGGACATATTATGATATTGTACCTTATACAAAGATGATACCTGCTTCAAATATAGAAATTAAAGATTTAAACTAGTAAATGCAGTGCCAAGTCCAGCCCAATATCTTCAAGAGTATAAATTAAGATCCACATATATTTGATTAAAGATTTAAAATATATAAATAAGAGAAAAGCCATTAAGTAAATAACGTTCAATTCTTCTACCTTGAAAAAATGTTTTTATAGCCATTTGAAATTCAGGTATGAGTTCTAGACCTCACTTTTCAGAATCCTGTCCTGGAACATGATGGTATGAGGAGAGCTAGCACCCTGAGCTCCAGAGCCCCCATCTCTGTACTACACCACAAGGGACTTTGAGCTCACCTTTGTGGTCATCCCCACTCACACATTCCAGCATTGTCCAAGACTTGATAAACAGCAGCTGCATGACTTTCTCTCAGGCCTAGGGGAAAACACACCAGTAGCATGACCCTCCCTCAGAACAAAAGCTTAGGACAAAGCCAACACCAGCCCTAGATGTGAGCTCAGTATTGTGATAAGAAGTCCAATATCCTGGGAGCTTGGACCATAGTGTACAGAGGTGACATATGACCAGATATACAAGAACCCTTGGTCCTATGAATACCTTAACCAATGGTGAGAGATACAGCTAGAAAAAGGCCAGAATATATGTTCTATATCAGGGTCAAGAAAATTATCTTTCTACCTAGCATTTGAAATTGTACTGTGTGATACAACAAAATAGAGAAAAGACACCATTGTTGCATGATTAAACAACTCAGCTGATTAAAAGCAGAATATTAAGAATTAATTGGAAAGATCACCTTGTAAATTATATAAATGTCTAACCATTGTGTTCTCCGCCTAAAACTAATATAAAATAAAATAAAATTATAAAAAAAGAATTATAGAATGACAGCTTTTATAGGATCTTATATCTATAGTGAATGGTAGAAATATATATATCTGAATGGTTACAATTAAGACAGCTGAAAATCTTTGGTTATAATTGAATATCTCATAGTGACAAGGTGTCTCAGGTTGGCTTCCTTGGAAGCAGAGCCTGAGACAGGGATTTAGGCGCACATCATTGGTCAAAGGAATTCTCTGTTCATCTCAGGAGAAAGCGGGTGAAATAAGCAGAGTAAGACAGGAGTCAGAACTAATCATGGATGAAATCACATGGGGGGATAGTTTCAGTCTGATTCTGTAAGAAATTCTGGAGCATAAAGAATCCCACAGTTTGGTCTCAGCTTGAGGCAAGAGGAAGGCGTTAAGTATCCCTGTCAGCTAATCATTGACTGTAGACAACAGTAAATCTTGAAAGAGGGGGAAGCTATGAACCATTAACAACTAACTCTCAGGACAGCTGAGATACACTATCTTAGTAAATAAAAGGGATTTAAATAGAACACCATTAGTTTCCACTCATTGTGCTGTTCAGATCTACTTACTTTTCACACTGAGCTCATTGAATCTAGGCTAATTGTTGGCCACTATTTCTGGAAAAATTTATAATAGAAGGGTTAGTGCAGTGAACAGCAGTACATGGCTGTAGTTACTCTAAGGCTGATCCTCATCATCTACCTTTTCTGCTACCCAATTAAGATGTCCTTTTACTCTTAACTAGTACTTCTACTAGACTATATGGTTGCCTGATAGAGACTCTGATCTCAGGTTTCTCAGCCCCAGTTACCATGTATTTATTAGGTCATGTATTTTTCCTAGCCCATTTTCAGTTAAATCAGGCAGACAAGCACCCAGAAATATCCAGAGGACCTCCTGACTGCCAAGTACACTTTGATCTGCCTTAATAAGGTAATAGAAGCCCTCATGATCATCACAGTTAATTACCTGTGCTACTATTAACTTCCTTCTGTACCAACTGACCAACTGTCCCAAAGAACCCAAAGTCATCAAGCAGCAATTAGAGCTTTAAGTCTAGGGACATTCTTCAGTTGGGCACTGGAGGTGAGGGGGATCGCTGCTACTTCCATTCTATCTACTGGAAACAAGCACTATACAACATTCCGAATGAAAAAAAAAAATCTCATCTTCTCAGAGTTTCCTATCTAAGTTGGGTCCTCAGCTCTTTCTTCAAGAGGCTGCTTTATCAGACAAACACTTTTAGGACAGTGAATTTCATGGCTAAACTATGGCCACAGGAACACTGCTGTAGCACTTCTGCTATAAAGTGTCCTTGGTTTGAAAGTATGTTATAAAAGATACCATGTTAGTAGATCAGACCCATTGTAAGCAATGTAATAGTGGAGCTTGCTGAGCCACGACACCAAAGGAAAGCAAAGCCATTTCTAGAATATGTGGCAATCCCATTCAGGATGATTCATTGCCTTTTCCAGGTTCTAAGAAGTTCATTGTAACCAAATTGCCACCAAACGACTGGTTCCCCTACTTGAGGGATTGTGCTGCATTGTGTACTTCCTATCATTCTCCATCACTGGCAGATTAAGTGATCAGCAATAGCAATGGCTAGCTGACACTGGTGTGAGAGACCATGCTACTAGACGTACATGTGACCTCCATATATACCACCATGGCTATTCCTTCCATGATCTATATCACAGCGCTGGGGTCCCCAATGACAAAGACTAGCTGACATTTAATGATATTTAATTTAATAATGTGTCTTGTATATTTAGTGATATAGTGCTTCTTCTGCAGTAGATGTTTAATGATGGAATTAACTTGTGATGCAAATGTATTTTGCTTATGTCTTATAGGTCCATCCATATGCCTCGTAGATCATCCCTATCACAGGTCAATTCTCTTTTTACACCAAGTAGATGATCAGGTGCATGGTCCAAACTCTGCCTACTGATTGTGCAAACCTCACTACTGTCTTTCAGGGCCAAGCTTGCTTGACACAATAGACCCTAAACAATCCATGACATACACACATATACCAAGCAAATGCATCTTTGTACTAATTTTGGGCTTTCCCATTCTCTATCAGCTAGGCATAAGAAATTCAAATAAAGTCATAGATTTTATTTGACAAAAAAAAATCAGTACAATAGTGGAAGATGGCATGGGAGCTTGGTGATCTCTTTGTGCATCTTACATGTGTCCTCTAGACACTTGAGCTGAGTTCTTAGTTCAACTATTTCTAGTGTATTATGGATACTGTCTTGGCTCACTTGAAGTTAAGACTTAGTTGTCAATCCTGGCTGCATGGTAAATTGATGTAAAGTTTTTAGGATGACCCAGTGGCATGCAAGAAGATGCCTTTAAAAAATTATTTTCTTATTGAGGTATAATTGACTTATAACATTATATTAGTTTCAGGTCGACAAAGTGATTAACTACTTGGATACACTATAAAATGATCACCAGAATAAGTCCAGTTACCATTTGTCACCATACATAGTTGTAAAGTATTCTCTTATAATGTAAACTTTTAAGATTTACCTGTTAGGAACTTTTAAATATGCAATAGAGTATATTAACTACAGTCATCATGCACTACATTACATCCTCATGCCTTATTTTATAACTGGAATTTTGTAACTTTTTACACCCTCTACCCATTTTGCCCACTCTTCCTCATCTTCTCTGACAACCACCAATCTGTTCTTTGTATGTATCTATGAACATTTTGTTTTTTTGCTTGTTTATTTAGTTTTGTTTTAATTTGCTTACTTTTTTTTTTTGATTCTCTATATAAGTGAAATAATATGGTATTTTCCTTTCTCTGAAATCTCACTTAGCAAAATGCTTTTGAGGTCCATTGATGTTGCAAATAACAATGTTCCATTCTTTTTTATGGTTGAGTAATATTCTCGTTTGTATATATACCTCATTTTCTTTATCCATTTACACATCAATAGGTGCTTAGGTTGTTTCCATATCTTGGCTATTATAAATAACGCTACAATGAACATGAGGGTACATATATATTTTCAAAGTAGTGTTTTAATATTTTTTTGGGTAAATATCCAGAAATGAAATTGCTGAAACATATGATAGTTCTATTTTTAATTTTTGAGAAATCTCTATACTATTTTTTCTTAGGGGCTGTACCAATTCATATTCCCACCAACAAGTGTTCCCTTTTCTCTGGGTCCTCACTTACACTTCTTATTTCTTGTTTTTTTTTTTGTTTGTTTGTTTGTTGATAATAACCATTCTGATAGGTGTGAAGTGACATCTCATATGGTTTTGATTTGTATTTCCCTGATAATTAGTGATCTTAAGCATCTTTTGTTATGCTTGTTGGCCATCTGTAAGTCTTTTTGGAAAAAAAATTTAGATCTTCTACCCATTTATTAATTAGAGTGTATATATTCATAAATATACTTATGCATACTTATATTCAATTAAAAATCTCTCTGCAGGAACAGGGTATGGCTTAAACATTTTGTATCTTCTACTTTCCATACAGAGTGAAGTTGTATATAGTAATTGTTATTAAAATGACAGAATGCCATAATACTAAAATTTTACTCTTGTAAAGGAATGATTAAAATTGCAATAATTTATTTTTAAACACAATGCTCTCATATAGAACAGAGGGTTATTACCTTTCTCATCTTAGCATTTTTATGATTTCACACAAAAACATTCTGAGAGCTCTGCCACATTTCCTCCCAATTGATACAACCTAATGAAATTGAGAAAACTTATCTGAATAGTGTAAGAGAAGAAATTGAAATTTGTTCTGGTAAATATAAATATAAAAAATAATAATTGTTTTACAAGCAGTTTAAAACAATAGTTTGATATGGGTTCTTGGTTTAATATTCTATTTGCATATAATACTATTTCTAATAAAAAATTTAAATATAGAACCAATAACTTATATAATGTGTAGATTTATTATTACAAATAAGTAAATAATAAAGTGTCTCTTCGAAAGGGTACATTTAAAACCATTCATTCACTGAGACACAGAGAACTAAAGCAAAACAAAACAAAACAAAGAAAAAGAAAAAGAAGAGAGAAAAAGAAAAAAAAATACCAACATACCAAAAACACAATGAAATTACTGGAAGTGACATCATTGAGATGATGACATAGGTCATTCCTGACTATAGGCCCCCTCATAAGAACATCAACTAGCATCAACTACCATAGACAAGATATAATTGTGAAAATCCCAGAATACAGGATGAGGCTGAAGCATATCCCTGGACCACAGACACCAAGAAAGGACCAGCATAGTGGGTAAGAGGAATGACTACAGTTTGATTTCACTGCTCTTTCCCGCAGGGCAGCACAGCCCCTCACCAAGAGGGCCCCCTAAGCCTACAGTTTATCCAATGAGAAAAAGAGAGCTCAAGGAGGATACTCAGCTCCATCAGCATTGTGGGGTTCTTCCTGGCTGGCCCATTTGGGTCTTGCTTCATAGGAATCACAGGTAAAATCTGCAGAGCTTGACCACTGCGGATCAGATTGAAATAAAGTAGGGCGACAGGGCTTACAGCAACCAGTGCTCAGATCTTGGCAGACCATATTCCTCCTTGCAACAGCCCACAAGTAGAAGTCCCAGCCAGCATCTCTGTCCTTTTGCAGAGCTTAACTGGTGAGCTTGACTGGCCAGGGAAGCTGGTGGGCATTTCAGGCTGATTTAGGTCCCCGGTCAACAAGCCAAACCAGGAAAGCAATTTCAAAGCCCTGCCTACTGCAGAATATAGCCCCAGTCCCATCCAACCAGGAAGCCTGACCAGAGCATTAGAAAGTTTTGCAGCTCATGCTACAGCAGCATTTACAGAAGCATCCAAGCAGACAGCCCAGACAGCAGATCTGCAGAACCAAACTGATGGTGCTGTCTGGTGAGGGAGCCGGGTGAATACTTCCATCTGGCTTGGGTCCCCAGCTGATGATCCATACCTGACATGGATCCCATTCTATGGCTCTACTTGGGCTGGGAAGCAAAATTTAAGCCCTGCCTTTGACTGAATAGCCTCCATCCCCACCTAAACAGAAAGCTTAGAGTACTTGAGAAGCCCTAATAGTGGTACCCAAGCAGAGAGCCCAGTCAGAGGACTGGCCAGTGGCCTTTCCTGGACAGGATAGTTCTTAATGACCTGGATGCCTAGCCATTTTGACAAACAAAATTTGAGGGAATTTGTTGCCATTAGATCTGTCTTGAAGGTTACATTAAAAAAAGTTATTTAGAAAGAAGAAAAATAATATAGATCAGAAACTAAGATCTACATAAGGGGAAAACATCAAAGAAGAAATAAGTAAAAATGAAATCAAAACTATTGTTTTTCTTAGTTTTCATTAATCCAACAGAAGTTATATTTTAAACAAAAAATAAAAGTATGGATATATGACTATGTGGTTTTGAAGAAATATTATATTTTTGGATGTTTAAAATCATTTGGAACATAATGTAATAGGTTAATAAGAAACAAAGTTTTTTTTTCTGTCATAGCTATTGGCATTTATTTGTTTTATTATACCTGTATTTTTAGAATAAAACACAAGCACACCACAAATTTTGGAGAAATTAATAATTGTCAAAAGCTTTGCATTTAGAAGTCTTAATTTATAGCTCACCTCTCTTTCTTTCAAGCTTTTTGTCTTTTGTAAGCCATTTACTTTCTCAGTGTCTGTGTTTTCTTATTTACAAAACGGAACCAATAATATACTCATTAACAAGGATAATACTTCTACAACAATCAGAATTATTGAAAAACTTGTATAAAATTATACATATGTTTGGAACTATCATGCAGATGTATTTATACTAAAAACTTTTTTATTTAATCAAATTCCTGGATTCTGTCAATTTTTAAAAATTGACCTGGAAAGGGAAGGGGGACTCACTTTAATAAAACAGTAAAATAAAATAAAAGGATAAATAGATGGAAAAGATCTGGGGACAGATGTAAGAGACCTAAAGAAACACGCACAGAGTGAAAAAGAAAAAAAAAAGAACTAAATGAAGTTTGGTAGACGCAGTGATTTCTAACCTGTAAATCTTCATTTCTCTATATAACTTTAAAGTAATTATCCTATACTTCCTTGTGCCCCCATTTCTGTTCAAACTCATTTTCCCTTACCACCACTGTTTTCCCTGAGATTCCTTTTGCCATGGCTCTGTGAAAGAAGTATTGATTGAGTGATAAAGCAAATTCGGTTATGTGGCTCTAGTGATCTCATTTCACAAAAGAGTCTGGAGAAATAAATGTATCCTTAGAGTAAACTTCAGATCACTTAATAGTTCTGAAGTCCTGAAATGCCAACCAAAAGATCATTTCCAAGGGAAAGGAACAGCTAAAAAGAGCATGAATCAGAATAATGTCAGAAGCCAGCAGAAGCAAAATATTCAGCCTAAGAAGAAAGACTGGATGAAGAAAAAGAATGACTGAAGCTGTTTAAACTCCCTCTGGATTTTTCCAGTGTTAGGATTTAGGCATGCAATAGAATTTAAGATATTTATAAAAGTGAAACTATGACAACTTTTCTTTTCCTTCCCTTCCATCTTTCTCATCCTCTTTTTCCTCTCTTCAAGTCTTTTAGATAATTTATTTCTAAGGTATTTTCAGCACTATTTATAATGCCTTAAGCATGTGGATCTAATAATAAAAAAGAGTGATTGCAAGCATCCAGACTGCGTTGGTGGAAGGGATTGTGAAACATTTGAAGGGAGGAAAAGATTCTATTCTTGGAGGACTATCAACGAGAAAAGGAACATTGGCAACAATTGAATAATACAATTTGGAAATTTAGGAGGAAGTGGTTTGTCAAATGTTGCAGAAGATTCTTAATGCTGATAGGAAATAAAAAAAAAAGAGTCCAAATCAGCATAAAATCACAGATTAAGGACAAACATTTTGAGAGCAGTGGTAGGAATTGTATTATTGTCTGAGTGATAAAAGTGAGAAGCAGTCATCAAGAGTTGTTGACTCTGGCATAGCAAATAAACAAAACCAAAATAAAGCACAAAGACCACAATCCAAGTGATACACCTAAATTTGTGCTTATAAACTCAGATTAGAGCCATAACTCCCATCCACCAAGTGGTAAAATAAGAGTTTAAGGAGAAATCATGACTTTGACTTTGTTTTTGTCTTAAACATCTGACACAGATGGAAACCACCCCTATTAAAATGACATTCATTTTATTTTTCCAGTTTCCTTCTTTTTCCTCGCTCTTTTCAGGAACCAAACAGATCTTATTTTATATCTCATTCCTGCATCTATATAGCTAAAACAAAAAAAAAAGTTAGATTCAGGTTTTGTTTCTTTGATGGGAATGTCACAAAGTGATACTGTGTTTTCATTGTATGTTTTCAGGTGATACATGCTTCTGAGTTATCCTGATATTCACATTGATCTCACTGTCAGCTTTTCTACTGGAAAGATACTCTACCAACTTTCAATTCTTAAGTATTTTGTAGGGAGGTGATTTGAAAATGTACTTATATCTAAAACATAATTCTCCTTCCAATGTATGGATATATTTATTTTTATCAATGTGAGTTCATATTTTTCTCTTTTATGGATAATAATTGAGGGCATTAATTATTTCAATGCTCAAATTGTCAATGATTTGTCCTTTCAAGATGCCTCCATTATTCTTTGAGCACTTTCCTGCTTTTTAGAACAATATGTTCTAGGTTTACCTAATCATTTTCTCGCTCTAGTCCTGGATTCAGCTGAATCTCTAAGGAACCCTGGTTTTTTTCAATGGGGAATGAGAACCAAGTTTCTGGGCACTGAGTGTGCTCATTGTTATTAGATTGTCAGTTCTCTCAGGTGTTCATTCTTCTGTCTGTCTGTCTCTCTCTCTATATATATATATATTAGATAGATATAATTTACATTTATAATATATGTATTTTTATACATTATAAAAATATATTACATATGTATATCTATATCTTTAAAACTATGATTTTGTAATAATAATTCAATTTCATTCCAATATCAGTATTCATGCTTTTTTATTCCTGTTCCATTTTGTAATCCATTCTCTGGTATTGAGAAATCTGGCTCTGTTTTTTCCCGCCAACTTTGTTTATTTGATCAATTCCCTTTGTGTAACCAACCTCTTCTCTCTGCCACCTCTCCCCAGCATAAATTCCTCCCTTGTGGGCTTGTGCTCTGACATAATGTGCCAAAATGACTTTTTCTGATTCTTCATTACATAACTCATTGCATTACCTTAACTCAGACATGTTTGTTTGTCTGGGAGTTTGAAAATATCCTATCATCTAGTTGTCAATCGTTGGCATATTATGACACTCAGCTTGTTTTTTTAACTGTGCAGCTCATTTGTTCACTTGTGCATTCAAGAAATGTTTACTAAGAATGTACTTGACACTGGAGATGTGAGGGGAGTAAAGTTAGTCATCATCCCTTCTCTCTTGCACCTTATCTTACAGCGGTGAAAAAAGTGGAGGAGGGAAACAGGCAAATGGTAATATTTCACGCTATGCATTAAGCAGGAAGCAGTCTTCAGAGAAAGAGAATATCTAGGAAGAAAGACCACATTTGTATTTAATCATATAGTGATATCTCAGGTTCTTTATATATTCCAGGATAAACTATAGTAATATAACTCCAGAAAAGATACTGTGCCCCAAACCTGGATATTAGAACAGGAAACATGCGTGCGCGCACGCGCACGCGTGCGCGCACACACACACACACACACACACACACACACACACTTTTTGTAAACAAAGTAGTTTGATGTTTTTTAGGGTTCTAATTTGAAATGAAACTGTTTCGATAATCCTTAAATAGGCTTCCCTCAATCTGGCAGCATTGCGACCTCTAGTCGCCTATAAAAATCTGGAGTCAAGAAACTGTTATCATAGAATATATGCCAGCTCAATGGCTCCTAGTATGCTCTGCTGGAAATATATTCTTAGTACTTTGTTAAGCAAACTTTAATTATATAAAATTTGTGTGTCATGAGTTACTATTTCTCCAAGCCTCTAAACCAGCCCAGTGAATGAAAGACTTCAGGCATCAACAGCTCTATTAGTGGGGTCAGTTTTTTTCCAAATCTCTTTAACCTCTCTGAGGCACAGCCTGTTCAAATTAAGTATTCTTAACACCCAAACTCTTAAAGCAAATAATTAGACAGTTGTGAAGCAGAATGCTACATTCATCTTTGCCTTGTGGATTTGTGATAAAAAAAATAGAACTTCCAACTGAGTTTTCTCTTTTCAGTCTAGAAATTATTATAGGGAAAATTTTCAGTCTATCCATCCTCTGCATGGGAGAAACATTGTCTACTCCTACTGTAGAAAACCTAACTAATTTTGTAAAGTTTTACTGAGACATTAACAGAAGCGTAGAAGAAATAGAAGAACAAGCATGCCTTGTCTCTTGTTTCATTTAACATGCCCACTTGTAAGTCCCCTCTCTTCCCCCTACCTCCTGAGCTTTGGGAATTGGGGAGCAATTCGACTAGGCAGTACATTCCTCATGAAGACAGACTGTAGTCTAGTTCTTCCTGTTATGGCTCATCTTTTGTGCATTTAGTAGAGAAATTAATTTCAAATTGTATTTCATAGTCCTGGGACTTTTTGCATGGGGTAGGTAGTAGTTTCATGTAGAGGCTAGCAATATTTATGCAAACTTAAGCATCATTTACCACTTTTTCAGACTTTTTAAGATTGCCATGACAAAAATATTTTATATATGGTCTATTTTTGTCCTATAATAAGGTCAGATGGAAGGAAGCATAAATATAGCATTAAGTCAATAAAATCCTACCAGTGCAGCAAATCTTGCCTCACTTGTTGATTTCTAAGAAGTTCTCTGTAAATTTGTGTCCTGGGAGGCAAAAACAGAATAGGCAAGTGATACTGACAATTGTCAAAACAATCTCGCATGCCAGGCCACTGGGGATAACCAAATCAGGAAGGCAGCAAGAACTGGGTCTGAGCTGATCTGGTCTCTTGCAGTGAGTGCCACATGTTTTGCCCAAGACCTACTCCTGATCACTGTACTCAACACTATCTGTGCTTTGAATCTTGTGATTATTTCAGTGATAGAAAAAAATACAACACTAGGAATTTAGCTCACAATTCTGTGGGATTAGGTAACAATGGATACTGGTAAATTACTCTGTCATGCTTTAGCTAGTAACATTTTGAATGGTCTTTTTTGTCCATTTTGCTGACATAATAAAAACAAACAAAATAATATAACAGTGATAAGTTGCTGATTAATACTTCACTAATTAGGCCCATGTTTATATCCAAGTAAATATAACACATTGAATAATATCTAGTGAACCATCATTCTGAAGACTCTATCATTCCATATATTTTCTATTTTTATAGTTCTGTTTATACATAATATATATTTTTTAGAAATATATATTAGAAACACAGGTTTGTGTGTATGTGTATATATTTAATGGCAAATGCTTTTAATTTCACAGAAAAGGTATTATTTATTTTTGAGATACTCTCTTAAATTATAATTAATATATTGTTAGATTGATGTTAGAGTCTGAAATTTATTTCGACTGTTTTATAATTTTCCTCTGTATGAATATACCACCATTCATTTTTCATTCTCTCATATGTAAATTTTCTGCCTACCTTAAGTTCTTCCCATTGAGAATAATACAATTATTAATATCAATATTCAAAGCCTAAATACATGTTTTTTACTGTTAAAACTGAATATTTATCCATATCCTTATTGACCATATGTGTTTCCTGTTCTTTAAAATGCTTGCTCAAGTCTTTTAACTATTTTTGTTGGAATTTGTGTTTTTCTAATTTGTTTATATATATTTTCATGGTAATTGATGTCTACTGTATGTACTCATAACTTTTTGAATTTAATTATTGCATTTAATTAAATGTAATAAGCATTTTCTTTTCCTTTACATGTATTTAGAGAACATAATTTTTAATTGATGATATGTGTTTCATCTGTTGTATACTTCCTTGATGTTTTGACTGAGATGTCTAAAAATAAGAAAGATAATGACCTATGTTCTTTTTCTAGCTCAATAGTTCCAATTAAGTATCAGTTTTGTCAGGAATTAGTACTCCCTCTACCTTCTATATCATCAGTTAAAAAATAAAAATAAAAAATAAGTTTAAAAAACAAGGATCATAGCTGCTTACTATGACCTTTAAATAATTTTATATTCCCTGTTTTATCAGGAAATTTTATTTATTTGCAGGTTTTGTAACTACTCATAGTTTGAATTGATCCTAATTCCAGGGACTATTTTTAACACTCTAATGTAAATTACACAGTTTTGATATGATATACATGGATAATTACCTTTGCTAATACTTGCTATCGAGAAAAGATAACGATGTCAATAGTTATGCATGATGAGACACATAGACATTGATGTTCTATGTAGTAAATTAGTTCTTACTAATTATTATCTGGAAAGGAAGGAAGGAAGACAGGAAGTAAGGAAGGAAAGAAAGAAAGAAATCATTAATTATAAAATATTAATAGAAAAATTAAGAATGAATCATTTTAATCTCACTATATATAAATAAACATGATTTTTAATATTTTTGTTTTTATGTTTATTCAAAATTAACAATCACATAGCAATTGCTAAGCATCTCCATAACTATACACGTGGAGTAGTGGAAAAGAAAAAAAATCAGTTTCTCTACTCACAGAATACTTCTATATTATAAATCTGTAGTAATATTTCTTGATTTGGTGTCTACTTTGATATTAACATAGACACACTAGATTTTTTTGGACTTGCACTTACATGATATATATATATATATGTATATATATAATATATATATATATATACATATATATGTGTATATATATATATTTAACTTTTATGTTTTTATATTTAAAATATTTTTGTTGTAGATAATATATCATTGGCCATGTTTTCTTTAATCAGAAAATCTCTGTTGCTTGGTATTTTTTGGACTAACAAATTTAGCTATAATTATTGTGATTTGATTAAAATCTACTCTCATTAGCTTTCTGTTTCTTCCATTTGTTCTTTATGTCCTGCTTCTCTATTCTTCTTTACCTTTTTTTTTTGTATTTAAGTAATTTTATTATTTCATTTTATCTCTACTGTTGGCTTATAATTTAAATCTCTTTTTGTAATTCTGTTCGTTACTTTCTGTCTCTATCTCTTCCTCTCTCTCCCTCTCTCTCTCTCTCTCTCTATATATATATATATTTAGATATTTAGATATATATTATATATTATAAATATATATAATATATACATAATATATATCACATATAATATATTATATAATATATAACTATATATGTAATATATAATATATTATATGTGATATATATTTAATATATGTCTATATATATTTATATAAATATTTATATATAAATATATATTATATTTATATATATTTAGATATATACCTATATCTAAATATATATAGACATGTATATGCACATATATATATTTAAATACATATATAGACATATATAGGAATATATAGAGACAGATATATATACACACATATTTATATATTGAGATTTAATTAATCAGTCTACTTTCAAATAACACTATTCTGCTTCCTTCATAGTATAAAAACTTTATAACAGTGTATCTCCAAATATTTCTATCTTTATGTCATTGTATCAACCAAACAAGATTCTGCTAGGTATCATATTTCTTCTATCTGAAGAATTTCAGTCAATATTTCTTAAAGTTCAGTTCTAATAATAATTTATCTCCCTGTGTTATAAACTGCTGCTTTTGTAGCACTGTCTAACCTGGGGGCAGGGAGCACAGGGGAGGTTTCTCTGGTGTCCTGCTCCAGTCTCAGTCTTAAGCGGGTCCTATGTAACTGATTCAAATGTGACGTTTTCTCAGGGGTACTGCAACCCTTTTCTCCCACCGCTCCCCCAGTCCCCACCACTGAATCTTCTAATAGTCTTGCCAAAGATGGTTTCTTTCTCCAACACAGAGATAAAGAATATTTTTCTTTTCCTTTCCTCCAGCTACAGTAAGTCTTTTACTGTTTCCTTGTGGTAACACATTTGCTGCCTTTATCTCAGCAGTTTAAGGTTTTTTGCTCTTTAGTGGAAAAATCATCTGAGCGAGCCTTTATTTTACTGTAATAGCAGATGCTTCCTTCCATGACTGGGACTGTGTTATATGAAAGAAGTTTTCTCCAGTCTCTATTTGCCCTTCATGTTTCTCACAGGCACGTAGAGCTCACTGGAGAAGATCCTGGGAGTAGGTATGAACTCTCTGTGCCTGTACCTACCAGAGATTTCATGTTCTCACACTAGCCAGAAATTGTACAGTCTTACAGTTTAACAGTTGTTTTGATCATTGTTGTATCAGTAAAGCCTAAAACAATGCCTAAAAATGAGGCAAGTAGTAAATATTTATTTAAAATATATATATTTAATTCATATTTCACTGACAATCTATCGTGTGGTTATATTAAAAGTTCCAGTAATTTTACTAAATATAAGCATTCTAGTTTTGATTTATCAGTGCCAAATATGGTGTGTATATGTGTTTCTGGGTGTTTATTCTAAAGAAATAAAAACTATGTATAGTTGACTTTATTGCTGCAGAATAATTTCCCCAAAATGATATTACTTGAACATATAATAAGAACATTTAATTTAAAAAAATGCATATTGCAAGATATTGTCCCCAAAGACTACAGTCTTTCCCACCAATAATGTATTAAAGCTTCCATATAGTACCCTTCTTTAATAGGCATTGGGTATAATTACACAGTTTAACTTTCTAATCTGTGCATTGATAACACTTCACAATCTTTTAAATGTTTTCCCATTAATAGTAATGAAACCACAACTCTTTTCATATATCAATTAGATATTTGCACCATTTTCTATGGATTTTGTCTCTATACTTTTGACCCATTTTTAATTAGATTGTTTAGTTTTTCTGTCATATACTATAAATCTTTTTTTTTTAATATTGGTATTCCTAGCATACTCTAATAGGTATTTTCTATATTTACTTTCTACTTCTAATTTTTTATAATTATAAAAAGTACTATAATATTAATTTATTCAAAAAGAAGAAAGATGGCGATGTAAGTAAACATATTAATAATATTTGAACAATTAGTTATTTTTTAAAATCCTCTAATTTACATAGTTGTAATATATCTAGAATATCCTTATTACATTTACTTTTAAACTTTTCTATATGTCTATCGCGAATTTTTCATAGTAGAGTTTAGATCTGTTATCAGTGGTCTTTCGGGCAGAGATCAAAGGAAGAATATGCAATATAGATCCTGAACACAGAGAAAAAGATCTAAAGCAGGGAATCAAAGAGGAGTTTCCCTGGAGATTTCATTTTTTCATTTCTTTTCACTGTAGTGAAGAATCAAGATGTTAAATTCTAAATTTGTAGGAAAAAAATAAACTAAAAATCACTCTGGAATAAATTCAGTGCTAAGTCAGATTGTAATCTTCTTTAAACTTAATGTTTAGCATTCTTATGCTTTTTCTATAATTTAGGATGCAGTGACATTTTTCTTTCATATATTCTTGCTTATAAAAACATCTATGATTGTGTACGTGTCTTTAAAAAGTTATTGGAAATATTTAAGTGCAAAACTTTACATGAATTACTTTATTTAATCCTCATAATTATTGGATGTGAGTAACATTTTTTTACATTTTACAACTGAGAAAAACACATCACAAAAAGCTAAATGACCATTGAAAGATCACAAAACGCACAGAATAAAAAATCTAGGACTGAAAGTTCATTCTTGTATTTTTGGGTAAAGTTATTAATAAATTTTTATTTATTCATCTCCTCATATTGATGTGACTACTGTCTATATAACAATAACAGAGGTTATGCTTTCCCCCCCCGAGATATAATTGCAGCTTATATGATGTCTATGCTTCTATACAGTTATTCTGGTATAAAGATGGCTAGGGTTACAGAACAGAGTGATGCTCAATTTTAGTATAAACACAAAATCTTAACCTTTTTTTTAAAGCATGTAAAAGAAAAAATATTATATTTATATGTTTTATATGGTCAATTTTCAATTGTATATTAAATAATTCCCACTATCATTTCAAAATGCATCATTGTTTTTAAATCAATTTATCTGTTTTTTGACAATGTAAACATCTTGTTGATTATGCAATTGCTTATTTAACTGTCTTCCTACCTGCTACGAGGCAAACTCTCCTGTCATGTTCATTTTTGTATCCCAACACCTGGTAGAGAGCCTGGATCCAAACCGAGGAGCTCAGTAATAAGTATTTTAAAATAAATTTTAATAATGAATGTTGAGTGGTGCAGGCAATACATGCTAAAGTGATATTGTTATGTGGAACACAGATCTACAGGTAACAGGAAAAAAAAATCACATATGTAAATATCATTGTAGGCTTGAAATTCAATATAAAGAAATATCATAACATATTGATTGTTTTTTTAATTTGTTGGAGACAAATCCATGGGCAGGAGTCAACATAGAAGATTTCTTTTAGAAAAAAAAAAAAATTAAAGCTTTCCCTTTAGTGGTTAGAAATTGTTGGTTATTTTTAAAATTATTCCATCAGAATGATGGCATTTTCATAATTACATAAAAACACAGTTATCTAAGAATTTCATCTTAATTTTTGTAATTGATTAAACAATCAATATATCTATGAGATAATCAACATTATGTTATTATTGTATAATATCCCATCCATTGTTTCTTTATATTGTAAGGCATCATATGTGCTAATTATATGCTGTCTAATCTATAATGAATGAAGTAAAAGGTATTAAATAAACATTATATACTGAACAACTCATATAGTATAAAGTTAAATGATAAGTTTCAACATAAACTATATGACTAATTTGTTATTTTCCTTATTTTTAGTAATATACCTATTCACTACCATGAATTATCCAGTTTAAGCATTTTATTTCACTAAATTTTAATTCACAGAAACATTACCAAATATCAAGTCTATTGAATAATATTACCTCAGTCATTAAAAATAATTTGGTGTTTTCTATAAATTATGTACAAATGTAATATGCATATATTACAATCTAATTATTGAAATATATAAATGTCAGGATGTGTAAAATATTTTTCTCTACTTATTATGAGACTATATGTAAGTAATTAGATTGTAATAAACTCATACATGACATACACTTATGAGTCTAAATTTAAGGTGTTGCTAGGAACATTTTTTTGGTCTATCTATTTCTTGAAAAAAATCTTTTTGAATTTATTTTTGATAGAGTATATATCTTATCTTGGAACAGAAATAGGTATCTAACATTGTTTTATTTAAATATATAGGTCAAAAAGTCATATTTCTTAAAATATTTCTGGGATCCTTAAAGGCACGCTTATGGAAAAAAGGGATAATCAACACATATTGACTTAAAAATTATAATGGATAAACCTTGACAGAAAGAAACTATAAGATATAAATTATAAAAAATATAAAAAAAAACTATTAAGATGCATAACCAAGAGTTCTGAAAATTTACAGAGTGGATATGAATTATTTTGAACTGGTTATCTGTGTTTGTAAACCAAGACATTGTTATAGAGATGATAGAAACATAATCAATGAAATAATGTTTATTTTGAGGGAGAAACATATTTTATACTAAAGTACAAAACTGTGTTAATATACATAATATGAAGGCAAAACTAGACTGCACTCTAAAATTATTGAAAAAAATATAATCAGGATAATAGTCATTGCATCAATTTCATTGCATCTCTTTAAAGTATTACAAATGGGGGCAAATGAAGTCAGAAAAAGCTTCTAAAATGTGAATACATGCTCTAATCAGTCTTTTGTTCCTAATTATAAACTAATGACAGATGCTTGGAGTGGTAGGTGATTAAATTTCATAATCTCAATTTTCATTCAATAAGAGAAGATTCATAAGGGGGTATAAATGGAAGTTTCATAACCTGGGTCATTACTGTTGTTTATATTCATGATTTACTTAGGTAATTTTGAACTATTTATGGCTAATCTTAGGTTTTGCTTCACATATATGTCCCTCTGATCTGTACTAGGGAAATGAAAAGAGAATTTAAAGTTTAAAAAAATTTCTCTAGATAGATGAATTCAGACCTTCAAAATATGTTCCTGAAATTCACCTTTAAGAGCTTAAAATCATTCTACCACTCATTCTACAAATATTTACTCAAAATTGTTGAAGGAGATGAGGTCTTGCTTTTTACTAGATTGTGTTCTACAGGTGGGGCAGATCATACACCAGTAAACATGTATCAATTTCAAATAGTAATCAAAATTAGAAAAAATAAAGCTGAAAAACTGTTTCTTGGAGTCAGAAACTTAAGTTAGATTAGTAGCTAAGAAAAGGTTTGATGTTTGAATTAAGATCTTAATAACAAGAAGGACTAATTCATGGGCTGACTTGGAAACCAGAACATAGGACATCACAGACAGAAGGAACATCAAAGACAAGCCCTAAGCCAGGAACAAATTTAGGGTAATGCTTAGGATTCTGGCATGGCCTAAACATATTAGGAAGGGATGATTGGCAGTTGACATAGACAGAAATATGCTCCACCCTGAGAATATTGAACAAAAATATTTAAGGACCAGAAGGCTAAATATGCCTCTATTGGTTGTCATGATCCAGAACTTTACATGGTAAAGCATATTGTCCAATAACCATGGCAAACCATGGCAGTTATTATCCAGACTTCGAGTAATTTATTCCAAATGTGTTTACATTTATATCATGATGAGAAATTTTGATTTTATAAATTTAATGAAAAAATAGAAACAAAGCATATGTTTCGCAATTCACATAGTTTAAAATTAGTGATTTTGACATTTCCATAATGTTTCATAGAGACACAAAACCTGTTACATCTCTAGGAAGTCATGTGGGATTGAGGAAGGCACACAAACTTTGTGTCTGCACCCTGCTAATATGGATAGTTCTGGGGCCTGCATTTTGGCACAGCAGCAGAAAGGAATTGAAAGAATAGTAGAATGGCTTCCCCTTAGTTCTTTTAAACAATCTGTAGCTACCAGTAATTTAGGTCATAAGGCAAGCCCATGGATTGTATTTTAGCTGATTTCCTCTTTCACAAACTGAGATGTCTTGGATGAGTTATTAAACAGACTTTCTGATTCCTAATATTTCATAAGTTAAGAAAACTGAGTAACAGCTTCATCATAAATGCTAATATTCTTATCACGAAGACAGAATTGAACTACAGCATTCTCAGAGGGTCACAATGAACTGATAAGGTGACAGTAGAAGCAATGATGGTTGTACCATGATTCAAAACCCCACTTTCTAATTCAAGATCCTTTCAGTTGTTAATTTTGCCAATACTGCATATTGCTTCACTCAGAACCCATTCTGGCATTTTCTATATTGCTTTGTTTTGTCACAGGGGCTAAAGTAAGGAAAGAAAAACATTTCCGATATTTTCTCAAAGATGAAAGACACCAAGATGCATTTCTCCAAGTAGACACACAAGATGTGAAGGCAGAATTTAACAATGTGAAATAACAACTCTCTGGTAAGGGGCCATCTCTTTACAGGTAGAACAGCAGAAATGTGCTTCTGGGGATGAACACACAGTGGAGTTTCCAGGGCACAGTCTGTTCCTAAGGAGGTGGCAAGATTGACAGTGATGCAGTAAAATCCCTTTTTTTTTGGCTAGTAGACTTAAAGAGTTTTTTCTTCTCCATTCCTGTAAATTCTAAAACTGAATAACTTATAATGAATTCCTCTGTGATTACACTAGCTAGAGGAGGTTACATGCCAGCAATAGAATAAAAGGGCAACTGACAAATGAGATTATGTGGTTTAAACAAATAAAAGAAATTATTGATACATGAAGTTATCAAGGCAAGGTTAAGCTATCTTCAGAAATATCTGGGGCAAGAGGCTCAGTTTCAAAGTCCTCCTTTTCTTTTCTCTTATCTGGTGTTGCAAATCAAGTTTAAAATATCCATACACCTTGCAATCATAATAGAAAAAAAAAAGACTACTTTTATTCAAATACTATTAGATGACATGGGAATGAGTCTCTTTGACTTAACTGTTGTCCCAGACTCATCGCCCCAGGCCAAGGCTATAGAATAAAGTGATTGACCAGTACACGGCCATGAAGCCCTGCTCACCGCACCCAGAGTGAGGACTTCAGTTCCACTGGGACCGCATATACGAGAGTGGAGAGGGGTGATTTCCCCAAGCAAGTAGTTCTACCAAAAGAGGAAAAGGGCTGCTGGGTGCAAGGAAACACAAACACACATACAATCTCTGTCTCCATCTCTCTCTCTCACACACACTCATACACATAATCCACTAAGGATTTTAATTTCCGGACTGAAGAAATTAACACATTGCTGATGAAAGCTAACAAACTTAAATTTCAGAGTTGTTATAAAACTTAAAACATCGTTATCAACTTTTAGTTATAAGACAAATAACTTTCATAAATTCTGGAGATCTAAGCATGATGACTATACTTAACGATACTGTATTATATTCTTGAAAGTTGCTATGAGAGTAGAACTTTAATGTTCTTACCATAAGACTAAAAACAACAAGATGGTAGTTATGTGAAATAAAAGATGTGTTAACTCACTAACATTTCACAATATATATGGGTATCAAATTACCACATTGTACATCTTAAACTTACATAATGTTATAAGGCAATTATATCTCAATAGAACAGAAAAAACATAAACCATAATTTTTACTGAAATGAAATCGTAGATCTTAGGTTCATGGTTTCATCAAGAATAATTTCAAAAGCTGCAGCTCTAAGAAATCTTAATACCTGGAAATGCCCTCATGCTGTATTGATTATAATTATGATTTACAAAATTAAATATCTCTAGGTTTAAGTCCTAAATCAGACACTCATTAACATAGGCCCTTTGGCAGTGTAATGCCAATGATCTTTGATTTGTTTAATTTCAAAATATCAACAATAGTGCTGTTAATTTTGAGCTATTGTAAGAAATAAGTAAGGGAAAATGCTTAGGACAATTAATATTATTTTTTGTCAATTTATTACTCATATATAGTTGGGGTAGGAAAATAAATATATTAATTGTGGACACAAAAGGTAAACTTTCAGAAAATCAGAATTTCACAAAATTTAATAACATAAACCTGTTTTCTGTTGTTTCACAGATGTGTTTTGTATATAGGTAAATCTTTAAAAAAATTAACAATTAATTGGAGTTATATGACTCTGATTTATATATCAACATTTGCAATATCATTTAGTTAACCTCAGCAAGTGGAGATGATAGGTGCAAAAGGAATGAAATCCTTATGGCATGAGGATCTTAGAATACATTATACTGTGTCTGTCCTACCAATATTATTTTGCAGGCAAATTAAATCTAAATTAATCATGCATGACAAATTTCTAACAGAAAAAAATGTAATACAACACATTGCTTTAAAAAAAGTGACTGAAATAATATAAGAAGAGTTAATACAATTGTTATTGTCTCGGTAAAAGTTGATACAGTTCTGTTCAGATTGTATGGTGAACTGTGTGAATGTAAATGCTTCATAGTCATCCTTTGGGAAATTACTTCCTTTGGTAATGGATATGATAGTGGTAGGTGTGACATTAAATGAATAGAACAACAAAAACTCACTGGGGATATTATGATTACCTTATGAAAGAAAATATCAATATTCACATGCCTATAATAAAGGTTTAGTTTAAAACTCTATCATTAAATGAGATAACATTACTGATTTGAAAGATTAAATTAAAAGTAGACTATAGTTGAATATAGAAAAGTAATTAAAACAGGCCTCCAAAGTGTCTTTCTCTTTCATTGTCTTTACACTTTGCTTCTCTTAGTACCTTGTATTATGATGCCTCACTCTGAGCTTCTATTCTATTTAAACATAGTCAATGAACAAAAAAGAGAGAGAGAGAGAGAGATTGAGCGAGCAAAGGAAAATCAAGGTTCGAGGGAAGTCAGGGATGCAGGCACAAATGAGAAAAAAAAAATATTTCAAAGGGATGTGATTTTTGATAAAATGTTTTGATTAAAATCAAAATAACAGTAATCCTGGTACAGAATGAGGAAGTCAGGGATGAGATTGAGCAGAACTTTAATCCAGATTCTAAAATTTTCTACGAAATAACACTATATGCCTCTTAGTCCCATTCTCGGGCACTTAACATTTTTCTGGAATATTTCTATATACCTTATCTTTGTCTTTAGTTCTTGTGTTTAACTATATTCTTTCCTATTTTATACAAGGCAGTATATGCTATGAACAAAAACTAAATGGTGAATGAGACCGACCAATTTCTGTTAATTGGCTTACTGACAGTGGGAGGGGGATCTGATACCTTGGTTATGCAGGGCCACAAGAATGCAGTCTTGTTAGCAGCCTGTGTTGGGCAGAATAATGTTTCCCAAACATATCTGCATCTTAATTCCTGGAATCTGTGAATCTGTTACCTTTGTTGGCAAAAGGGAAATGAGGTTGCAAGCAGAATTAATTTCTCTGATCAGATGACTGATAAATAGAAATTTTATCCTTAATTATTCTTGTGGATCTAGTGTAATCGAACAGGTACTTATAAATGAAAGAGAGAGGTAAGACTCAATGTCAGAGTGATTTAATCTAAGAAAAACCCCACTGTCCATTGCTGGCTGTGCAACTGGAATGGAACCATAGGCGAAAGAGTGAGAACAACCACGGGAAGCTAAAAAAGCCAAGGAAATGAACTCTCCCACCAGCCTCTGGGTAGAACCCAGCCCCAATGACACCTTGATTATAGACCAGTTTGATCTTAGTCAGACTTCTGACCTCCTAAATTATAAGATAATGCATTTGTCCTGTTTTAATCTTCTAAGTTTGTGGTACTTTGTTGCAGTAGCAGTAGAAAACTAATGCAGAGCTCAGAGTACACTTGGGAGTCACAGAGGTAAGAAAAAAAGTATCATTTTCACAGACAAATGAAGACCAGGTTGAAATAAACTCTAAAGGCTGGAGGGCAGTACTGAGTAAGCATTTTATACGGACAAGATATGAATTGTGCATAAAATGGTAGGAAAGAGAGCACTAAACACTTTGAAAACTGAAAAAAAGTATAGTATGGATAGATAGCAAAGTGCTCAGTGTTCTATATTGGGGGAGGGAGGGAGCTAGACTGGATGGGGGCAGAAAGCATTTGGTAATGAGCAATCCAGATAATCCTGGGGATTTAAAAGCCGTGATAACAAACTAGAAATTATTGCAAAAGTCAAGGAGAAGCCACTAAAGTCTTTAAAGATGAGTATGTGGGAACCAATTTGCATTTTAGAAATACACATATTGCTGCCTATGGAGGACAGACTATATAGCAGGCCAGACTAAAGTTAGGAGGCTTTGTACTTATTTACCCTGGGAAAAAATGTGACTGCAGCCTTGATTAGGATTGAGACAAGTGGGATCTGGACAAGAGACTTGAAATCATGGGTAGTTCTCTTTTCTTTAATCATCTAGACTAGCAATGGTTTGGTGACCCCTACCTGAATTTGTATCTTTACTCTCAAGAAAAATTCATTGGTATAGAAATAGAACAGCTCTTTGGAAATTACAGGATATTTTTTTATGTGCAAAACCATAGGTATTCACTCTAGTATTTGACTTTTTAAACATTTACTTAATATGCCATGGAATAAGTACAATAGCATTGTAATGGGAGTCTTTACAAAGGTTTTGCTTCTATTCCTATTATTAAATAGCTGTTAATGACAAAACAATTCAAATTCTCTCTGGATCTTATTACCTTATGAAGAAATTAGATAAATTGAATTTTCTAGTATAGTTTAAATTACATAAAATTCCCAGCATCTGACAAATTTTAACTTACAAAACTAGCAGATTCGTATGGTTCCACATAATATTTTTTTTTCAGCTGCAAAATCATGTATGATATTTTTCAACATGCTACAGGAGCAAAAATCAGGACCTAACATGTTAACTTTTGAAGACAGTGAAACACAAAGCCAATATGCTTTTATATTTATTTAAAATTACCCATTTATACTTATATAAAAATCTATAAACTAAAAGTAGGTTTTACAATTGCAAAAAATTCATACACCAACTTTTTACTTCGACTTCATGTTCTGATGCCTTAGGCAAATCTCTAAGGACAGATTATTGGTTAATAAATACATATGCTACTCATAGGAACAAAAAGTTAAAATTAATTTCTTGCCCAACGATTTTTCTTGATAATCTTAACAACATGGGGCCCCATGTCCATTATTTCTTACAATAAAACTACTCCAGAATGCCTTAGGTAATTGACGTTAATGATGAAAATTTTCTCTTTGACTGAGAAAATTACTTTTAAATTTAAATTTCTTCTTAGTCTTAAGGGAAAGATTCACCTTGTCAATTCATTTGTTTTTGATTTCCCATTTTAATTAGTCGCAATTTAATTACAATTGATCGAGTTAAAATATCAAACAAAAACTACCTGCATAAATAGAAAAAACCTGATTTTCCCAATAGGGATCAACTTACACTTCAGAGAAAAATATCCAGACTCCCTTGTGTGTGCTTGTATATATGAGCCTCTAAGTTATTTTCTAGAGAAGCAAAAAAAAAAAAGTTTTTATAAAACCAGTAAAATCATTCCTGGAGCCTAAATCGTTTTACTCTTCTTTTGTTAAAACATAAAAACAGAGTTTGGAGATTGGGGGAAGCAGGTGACTATGATACATGAAGAAGGTTGAGAACCACAGAATTCCAAACCCTTATTTTCTATCATTTATTTTATCCTCTCATTGCTTAATCTAACCAAATACATTGATACACTTAAGCATCTTTTAAGGATAAGAGAATTGCAATTGGAAATGTTACGAAATTAGGTTCAATCTGTTTTTCTTTTCCCAACTGATTATAAGAATAGCTGTTATTTCTCCTCATCTATGTTCAGACATTTTTCCCTGTTGTACAAATGAAATTAAAGAAATCAATGCCAAAAGAGTATTTTTAGGGTAAAGTCTTATTAAATACTACCATGTGGGAGACATAAATCCAGGACAAGTCTAGGAGAGCAACTTTTTATTCCCCTTCCTGTCTCAATACCAATTTATTCATTTAATGTTCATTCCCACTGTGAACATAATATTTTTTAATTTTATTATTACAGATTTTACAAGATTCCAAAATTATGCATTTAAAATTTTCAGCAGAATATAATATATGAGAAAGTAAGCATTTAATATTTGGTTAAAATAAAACTATAACTATGAAATTTTAATTACAATTACAATTGATTTTAATACTACAGGGAAATGAGCATTTTTGATGTTCTCTCCATATATATATATATGTATACACATACATATATACATTTTACTTTTAATAAAACACAATTACCTTCAAATGGCAACATTTAAAGAAAATTCAAAAAAAGTTAAAAATTACTTTTAAATAAAAGGCTCATTTTTAAATCAAACAATATACTAAAATAGAATTTCAATTGAATATATATGTTCTATATGTGATATATTTTATATGAGTATAAAATTTAGTATCTCATTATTAAGTAAGCCTTTTTGTTTTCATTTAAATGAATGTCATACATCTCATAATAATTTCGGTGGAATAATATGTACCTAAGAGAACTGTATAGCCCCATAGCTTTTGAGGACTCTTCAACTGAATGATCTTCAAAGGCTTTATTTACTTTTATCATCAAACATAAAAATTGGGAGGAGCTTTATTTTAAAAAGAAATTATTCACTTCAAAATTTGTATTGGGACATACATTTCTAGCATGAGGAATTCAGTAATGAAAACACCAGATAAAATCCTACCCTACTAGTACATTTTATTTATTTATTTATTTATTTATTTATTTATTTATTTATTTAGGACTAAAATTAAAGTGTTCACTATGTAAAATGTTCAACAATAGGGGACTATTTAGAAATTATTTATAAGACAAAGCAAAATGGTGATTGTCAGAGCTGGGAAAAGAGGGGTATGAGCAGTTGTTGTTTAAAAGGTATAGAGCTTTAGTTTTGATAGATAAAGAGTTTTGGAGATTGATTGCATAGCAATGCAAATGTACTTACTAATGAAATATGTACTCAAATAATAATTAAGATGCTAAAATTTATAATACCATGTTAGGATGAAAGTAATGCTATAGTGGTAATCATTTTCCACTATATAAATGTATCAAATAAACATATAAAACTTAAACTTACACAACAAGATATGTTAACTTTATTTCAATATAACTCAAAAAAATTTTTTAATTGTATCCTTAAATGGGCCAGTATTCAGTGATTGAACAATAATATAAAATATAAGAAGATAAAGATATAATTAAGGTGGCATCACAAGTACAACTGCCCCAAAGTTAATAAAATTAGCAAAAAAAAAAAAACCCAAACAAACCACATTTAAATAAATAAGAATATATAAACAGACTTAAAATGCTATCAGGTCAAATCAATTCAAATAATTAAATTAAAAGGTAAAATCTAAACTAGACAAATGATTTCTTCACCATTATACTGCATCACAACTTACATAAAATAAGTAAAACAACAATAACAACAGAAAAAATAAAAACTCACCAATATTACTTAGGACAGAATCAGAATAATGTACTTTTACTGCATGATTAATAAATAGCAATCCACGAGAAGCTGAAAGAAGCACCAAAAGATAGCATTTTATTTTTTCTCTCTGAGAATAAATTAGGAGAATGTCAGGAGAATAATTTTTTACAATGTATTATCTCCATTAGCATTATCTTTCCAAGAGAAAAAAGAAAAACAAGAACAATAACAATGTAGATGCCCATGACTCAACAAAAATGCTCAAAAAGTTTTTAGGAAAGCCAAATACTTCACTACAGATGACATACACCACTGTCACGATTATAAGAGCTCAACATCCAACTTTCTTTTCAGTTTACCCATCATTAGCTAAGGCTAATTTTCTTCAACAGCAAATAAAGCTAAATTAAGGCAATTCAACAGCAAATAATCTAAAATCAAAGGGGATGTCTCAAACAAAAATTTGAGCTTCCAAAGCAGCAATGTCAACAATATACTCATATATCAGATTTTCCTTATACCAGGCTCTTCAGTGTGCCTTTTCTCACTTCCACCTGGGATAACCTCCCAAATTCATACAAATAAATGATGCAGGACTTGAATCTTCATCCAAGTCTGTGTCTCATGTTTTACTTTTAGAGGACCCAAACTAAGACAACTGATGGTGGAATTCTGGAATTAGGTTTCTTGTTGGCCATAAAGCAATAGGTTCCCATGATTGTTGATAAGTGGGGTAGTGATACTTCTTATTATGCTATTGCTTTGAAATTACTACTATTAACTTTTAGCCCATTAGAATGAGGTATAGGTGGAAGAGAGAGATTGCTGTTATTTATAACCTTCAGCAATCTCACAATATTAAAGCAACGGTAATTATAAATATTGTATAATTGGCTGATGTTGTCAACTCCCTTAAGACCTTGAAGAAAGCAAATGGCAGAATCAGGTCAGCCAGCTATTGGCTCAAACCAAGTGATAAAATCCAAAATGCTTCTCTCATCTCTTGTAGTCAGAAGACAGATTACTAGAAATATCAGGCATGAAATTTAACGTTAAGTGTAGCAGTGTTGCAAAAGGAAGTGTAAGCCACGTCTCAGCATGTTTTCTATGGAAAAATCAGGCGTCTGTTAAGAATGAGTGAGACCTTGATTGCATGAAACAAGGATACTTGGCAGTATCACTTATAAGCCTCTACTCTTCCGGTTCTGCAAAACCTGCAAGTCAAAAAGAACAAAGTCCTCCTTTTTCTCAGGTGAGAGCTGGAACCTCGCACTTCCTGGAGACATCAGAAAGATTCACTTGAAGCAGGTTATTCTCGAGATAATATACATCTTCCTCAAGTCCTCCCTTATTTCTCTAAATGATTCCAGGCCAATAACTAGAGTCATATTATTCCCTGAGCAGTTGCAAGGCCTGGCTAAGATGTATTGGCAGGAGCCCAGAAAATGAGTGTGGGAATAAATGGTAGGTATGAGGTAGGTAGTCACTTTCCAGTGAGTCTGGACTTAGAGTCGGGCAAGAATGCCAGGATAAGATTCTAAAATGCAGCGGATGAGATGGTTTTTAACACATGAAGTGGACACACTGATCCTATTTCCCTAAACCCATACAATTGTTGCCTGTATACCAATTCCATTTACTGTCAAAGTTAAATGTTAACCATCCTGTACTCATCAATGTAAAAGAAGTGTGTATCTCTCCATTTTCCTTATTATCCAGTCACAAAGATTCCCCCACTTTGCTTTGTGGACAAAAAGGGGTGTTGTAATAAATCTAAGGGAAAGTAACATCATGGGGTGATCTGATCATAATTCCTAACTGGGCAGGTCCTGGAAGGTAGCCATGCCCCAGGCCTGTAACTTCTTTAGTGAAAGATTTTTAAGCAAGCCCTATCCATTCTTCTTTGAAATGCCTCAAATAATCCTCTTTTCTAGATGCCTGAAGGCATAGCCACCCTGAAGAGAGCACATAATCTTGTTAAGTATTCTGTAATCCAGCCCCCACCTTGCTTGCTTCTACCTTCATGTAATCTTTCTAAATTCCCTCCTTAATTCCAAATGCAAAAAAGAAACTGCAAACTGTCATTCTCTGGAGCATTCAAGGTCTTGCTTCCCAGCAACTGTCATCAGTTCTGGCTTAAAATAAATTTATAAAAATTCTCTACTGGTTTGGACATTCTTACATCTACATTTATTTGGCACAATCAGCAGTATTCCAAAGAAGTTCACTCAGGGCAACACTGTGGCCCCCCAACCAGTGCTGGCTACAAGCAAGGGCCCACAGTGCCCTACTGACTCCCCACTTTGCACTGAGTGGACTTGGGTGAGTATTGCCTTGGAGTCTTGGGCCTCCTTGCTTTAAGTAGCAGGTTCATGACTTGATTTAAACTGTTAGAAAATCCTCGAGATGGAAACGGTTTGAGATAACTTAAGGAAAGGGGGAAAAAATGGGTTGCTACTTTTAACTTTAGCTTTTTATTAGACTGCTTAGTGAGAATCTGAATAAAACCTCTGTTAAATGAGAAACTGAACTCTCTTTAGCTCCAAAACTGAAAGGATAGTTGCTTCTCAAACCGAAAGCCAATGGAGCAACAAAAGTCCTTGCAGGTCTCCACATTTGGAGTGGCAGAGCTGTGCTCTACAAATGGTCCAGTGCCTCAGCAGAATACATCCTGAGAAATCCTACAGGTACCCCAGGAGAGTTCCTTGTGAACAGTAGGGTGCCCTGGAATGGTTCACCATGAGAGAGGGCTATGCCGTAGACAAGCCACAGTTCTGGTGGTATCTGGTAAGCTCTTGCGGGCCCTTGCTTGGATATTTTTAGGTGACTAAGACCCTTTGGGGGCTTGCCTGAGGCAGGAGTTCCTCTAGGATGAGAAGCAGTCCTGTAGGTATATTAACCTCATTTGATTCATTCAGAGACATGCACACAATGGCTGGTTTTCTCTATAAGTTTATTTAGACACTACAGGTTTGAAAGGAAAAACTAAAAACATGAGAGATTGTGCTTCTGAGGCTGACAAGCTCCAGGACAGTCAGCCTCCCATTAATACTAAGATGGGCAAGATCCTTTGATACTTCTAAATTAATTTTTGCATGCACAATTAGAAAAAGCTAGCTATAGAATTAGGCAGAATGAATGGCAAGCATATTAAATTGGTCTCTTGAAACTTCAAAAGAGGATTAAGATAAATGGATCAACCTATGATGTCCTTTAGCTGTCAAGCCAATTCTTTGAGGTGTTAAAAAATGACTGTCCTTATTTTAAAAGGGGGTAGGTCATTTGGAACTTGACTTGTCAAGGACAGGTATAAATTGCAAATACCTCCAAGACAAAATTTAGGGCTAACTGATCTTTTATAAACTAGTGATTTTTTCTCTTGGCTAATAGGTCTTGTTTGTGTCTATATATGTATATTGTAAATATGAATAATGTAAGTATATATATGTATGTTGTAAATATGAATAATTTCTTCCTCAGATAGTATCATTAAAATTAATTTAAAGGCAAGCATTTGTAAGGAATAGATGCTCTATAATTCTCAGAAATATAGAAACCAAATCAAATGGTTTTCAAGTTCATGTGATCTAAGATTAATTCTTAGAAAATAGAAGCTGGTATAAGTAGAACAGATGTGTCCTTTGAATTATTGGCATTAAATATGATATTTATATTATAACTTGTTTTTCAAAAATAAGTTCATGTTAATAATTGACTTTGACATCAAAGAAATCACTTTTTAAAAAAAGTCTCTATTTTGCAGTTTTGTCTTTCTTATTTTCTTATGGTATTTTGATATGTAATACTTAATACAATTGAATTTATAAATATTTTCCATTAGAGTAACTGCATTTTGAATATTAGAAAAAATTCACTACTCACGTATTATAAATTCATTCACAATCCACTCATTTTTTTTTCTAATAATTACATAATCTGACTTTTTACACATTCATGATTGGCCGGAATCGAATAAAAAGCACAGAGTACAAAAGCAGAGTACTGAACAGGCTTTATTGGGGGGTCTGCGGGCAAGGTTCACTGGTCCTGGGGTTAGGGGCCAGAGAAGTCACACATGCAGAGGGTGAAGGAGTTGTTTTTAAAGGCTCTTTTGGTCCCGGATGTGCTGGTCGTGGTGTTCCATTGTTTCGTTCCTGCGATTAGGGTCTTTCCATGCCCAGAAGGTCCTTGCTGTAGTGTGAGGTCTCCATTGCATCAGCCGTCGGCCATCTTAGGTATTAAGCCACCTCACTGTTAGCGACTTAATGGCGTCTGCAGGCGACCGAACAATTCGTATACCTGATCTATTGTTAGGCAGCTAGTCAGACATGAGCGACAGGAGGAACAAAGGAATAGGAACCCAGTCTAGAGACCACCCAAAGAACACCTCAATGGTAGTAGAATTGTGGGTACACACATGTGCACTAGGCCAAGTTACACAGCCAGGTGTCAATCAAGATGACCTCACTTGCCAATCACCTAGGAATGCCTTTGGGACTGCTCCATCACATGCCTGTCAATTCACATGCTGATACTAAATTTCTCTATGTAGACATTATGATAAATTGAAAAGTTTGGTAGGATGGCTTCCCCTATACCCCACTGCTTTTCTGGGTTTCCCAACTACTCTTATGAACATTTGTTCCAAATTTTATAATCAGCTTCTTAGTTCTAAAAGTTAAACTGATAATATTTACTAAAAATAAATCAACTCATAAATTAATTTAGAATTTATATATTTGAGGTTGAGATTTTCTGTCCAGAAACATGGTACATCTATTTGTGTATTTATAAAATTTTAAGTAATATTCATATTTAACAATTAAAAGAAAAGAAAGGAGATTAGATTAAACATGGCAGAGTGAGAGACGTCCCCAGATCCCTCCCCTTGAAACAACAATAAGCTGAACATCTAAAACTCAACAAAAAACACCCAAACTGCACATCAACATGTCTGAGCGTGGGATCTGCACATAAGAGCTACCACAGGTCAGAACCCCAGGTGTCTGGCAGTGGACTGGAAAAAATAAAGATGCTGCCTCTAGCAACCTGAGCTCCCCGCACAAGGAGGGGGAGAGGAGAAGGTGCAGCAAGTTCCCTGAACAGCTCCACCCAGAAGTGCTATGAGCACGGGAGGTGGCTGTGCCCAGTCAGCAGGGCAGAAGTAAACCCATGTTTATATGGGCAAATAATTTTTGACAAAAAAGCCAAAAACGTACAGCGGAGAAAGGAAAGCTTCTTCAATAAATGGTGCTGAGAAAACTGGAAAGCCACCTGCAAAAGAATGAAATTAGACTGTTGTTTATCACCACACATAAAATTAAGGATTAAGGAGCTGAATATAAGACCTGAAACAATAAAATGCATAGAAAAAAACATAGGAACTAAACTCAAAGATCTTGGACTTAAAGAGGGTTTTATGAATTAGACCTCAAAGGCAAGGGAAGTAAAAGCTAAAATAAATGAATGGGACCACATCAAAACAAAAAGCTTCTGTTCAGCAAAAGAAATTGTCAAAAAGGTAAAGAGACAACCATGAATGGGAAAATACATTTGCAAGCAATGCCTTTGATAACGGCCTAATATCTAAAATATACAAAGAACTTATACGACTCAATAACAACAACAAAAAACAAATTATCTAATCAAAAAATGGGCAAAGGAACTGAACAGACACCTCTACCTAGAAGACATACAAATGGCCAAAAAATATTTGAAAAGATGCTCAACATTGCCAGCTATTAGAGAAATGCAAATCAAAACCACAATGAGATACCATCTCATACCTGTTAGAATAGTTATAATCAACAGGACAAGTAATAACAAATTTTCAAGAGGATGCGAAGAAATAGAAACTCTCATACACTACTGGTGGTACAGCCACTATGGAAAACAGTATGCAGGTTCTTCAAAAAACAGAATTGATCTACCATATGATCCAGCAATCTCTTTACTGGATATTTACTCCAAAGACTTGAAAACCCATATCTGAAAAGATATTTGCACACCGATGTTCATAGCAGCATTATTCGCAGTGGCCAGGACATGGAAGCAACAGATGTGTCCTACAATAAATAATTGGCCAAAGAAGTTGTAGTACATATATGCAATGGAATATTACTCAGTCATAAGAAGAGATGAAACACTGCCATTTGCAACAACACAGAAAGACCTCGAGGAAATCATGTTAAGCGAAATAAACCAAACCTAAAAAGTTGAAAACCACATGATATCACTTATATGTGGGATATAAACCTAAAAGCAACAAATGAACAGGAAAAACAAACAGAAACTCATGGACATGGACTATAGACTAGTGGTTACCAGAGGGTAAGAGATGGGGGGAGAGGGAGGTAGATGGGGTAAAAAGGGTCAAATATGTGGTGATAGAAAAAACCTAATTATGGGAAGTGAACTCACAGTGTGAATATATATATGCCTACTGTTAAAGTGTACAGATGAAACTGATTGGATTTTGTTAACCAATGTCACCATAAAGAAATTAATTAATTAATTAAAAAAGAAGAAGAATGTGTAGAGAATAAACCAATTTGAGATAAGTCTGTATTTAGAAATTTGATGGACAGATGCTTCGCAAAGAAACTAAGAAGAGAATGGCAGAGTTGAGTAAGAGTAAATGTGGTTTTGTGGAAGCCAAGGGAATTGGCATTTTAAAGAAAGAATGGTTAGATAAATTGAATATGTCTAAAAACCTAGAAATCTAAAGACAGAATCAGTCATTTCAATTTGGTCACATTTGAATCACTAGTGCTTTAGAAACATTTATTGAAAAATGATGAGGGATATGAAGTAAAAAGTAAAAGTCAGATAGGAGTGGCATGACAAATAGAAGTGTTGCTTATCTATGGCTTTTATTTTTATTTTTTTTTAGGAATTTGTCTTTTACATTAAATTTTATATTGTAGAATATACAAATCTACATATAGTTTGGTTATTTGAGCTGTCTGTATTTTTCTTTGTCAGTATCAGCATCAGCTTATCATCTTTTAAATTTCCTCTGTGTAATAATTGCTTTGAAACTCTTTTAAATTTAAATTTAATTTCCATTCTCATAAATTTGAGTCTAGAATTCCCATTTACATTCAATATAGATTGCAAGCATCCAGTAAAATTTATTTTCTCAATATTCCTATATGTTTTAATTATTTTAATCACTTTAATGATTGTTAACATTACGACTCTTAATTGAATCATATTAAATATGTTATAACCTTATCTGCTAACTTCAATATCTACATCAGCTATAGGTCTGTTTCAATTTCTTTTTGTCCTATTGTTTTTTTGAGAAATATGGCCCTTGCTATGAGCATGCATAGTAATGTTTTTTTAATGAATGTTGGAAATTATATTTATTTACATTTTTTTCAACTATGTAGATAGAGTGAGGACTGACAATCTTGATTTAATTAAGGATAGAATTTATTCAAAGCAACTTCTTTTTACTTCATGGATATTTGTTATCCACTATCTTCTCACCTCTGGATAATCTTGAATTCTAACATGTATTTCCTTGGAACTGATGGAAGACTGACTGCCAACTACTTGCTCTAATTTTCAGAAGCTCTCTACATAGCTGCTTCTTCTCCTGACTCATGCAAACTTAGTTTAGGCATAAAGGGGAAAAAAAGCTATGAAAGGCTGTTCTTATCCACTGTTTTTATTAGTACCTCATCTCTCTTAAGGTCCTAAGGTCTAATTTTGTTTCTTTACATTTCTTAGGCCACAGAATACTCTGCTCTTTAATTTACTCCTTTTTTCAACTTTCTATGTGGATGAAACTGTAATCCCCAGGCTTTTGCACTGTGTCATGGTTTGGCAAATGCCAACAAAAACACTAAAATTTCAAAAAAGTCGGTGTTAAGGGAATAGTACTCAGTGAAAAGACCAAAATCAGAAAGTTACATACTTTTTAATTCCTTTATATAACAGTTTGAAGTAAAAAACAAACAAAAAAAAATAGTAGAGATTAGTGGTTGCCAGAGGTTGGGGATAGGTGTTGGGAAGTTGTGGCAACAAAAGGAAAGAGGAAACCTTCTGTTAATGGAGTAGATCTTGACTGTGATAGTGGTCAAATAAATCTACACGGTATAAAATTACATAAGACCAGACATGCATTTTTGTTTACAAATGATTGCATGTAAACTTGTGAAATCTGAAAATTCTCTATTGTATATATGGCAATTTTATGATGCTATTAATTTATAATTATGCAAGATGTTACCTACCATTTGAAGAAATTGGATAAAAAGTATATAGTATGTCAATGTATATTTTTTGCAACTTTCCATGAAGTTTTACATTTCAGTATAACACATTTTACTTAAATCAAAACATGTAATTATAGATACTAATTTGGAAGACATTTAATAATATTCTTCACTTAAAGAAAATGTATGTCATGGGAAGTTTTGTTTTCACAGTAAGAAAAATGTGACCACTGTTTTAAAATGTTTGTATGTATTGTGTCATATAATTTTATCAAAATTATTAGTATTTTAATGGCACTTTATAGATAAAAGAATACTAACACATGAACATTTCCCTTCTTCTTGTCCTCCTTCCTTTGCCCATAGCGTCTCCTTTCTGGACATGGTCTATCATTAAGTTTTTTATTGTTAAATAATAAATGCCTATCCCACTGGTCTAATTCTTTCCTTTAATAAAAACATGTTCTTCAACAGCTTGCTCAGTAAAAAAGAGCTTAAATACAAATGCACACATTTTTCTTAATGCCAGCAAATTTCTGCTGAAAGAGAAAACATATGAATATATGATGGCTCGATAACTTAGATGCACTTAATAATTTATTTACTCATCTGGTATTACTTTACTCATACTAGATCCAAGTTAATGAGATTGGGACTCTGAATGTGTTAAGGAAATATTCATTGGAATAAAACAATTTGCATGAAGGGGTCCTTCTCAAACCATGTATGCATACTGCTAAGTGAACTTTATCCACTGAAGTTCAACAATCCTCTCTGATAACATAGCCGAAGGCATGTTCCAACATCAGAAAGGGAGCCCTTTCTCAACAAAGTAATAGGATAATAAATAGACATCACAGTTTAAATATGTCAAATGTAAAGAAGGAAAGAATTATTCATAAACAGGGAGAGAAAAATGGAATAAGAAAATTTGGCTTGACTTTTCAAACTCTTTTCTCGATCCTTAATTCTTCCACTCTACACTTGTGAGAAAAATGGAAGATTTCTGTAAATGAAAATGACTAGAAGAGCGACAATAACTGTAGAGGTTCAATAAAAATGATACATATATATCTATATCTACCTATCTATTTATCTATCTATCTATCTATCATCTATTTATCTATATATATATAGATATAAAATATATGAAATATATAAGCTATGTATTTTTACGAATGCTTCTTTATAAACTATTTTTACGTAACTTATAATTAAAATAGGTTCTCCCATATACCAGCTTGTGACCTGTGGCAACTTGTCCAACTTGATTTTCCTCAGTTTCAATATCTTGGACTCAAACTTCTTAGCACATGTACACTAAATGAATTTATAATTAATACTTGTTTAATAGCAGTATAAATATAAGTATATTAAATTAAATAATGCTATAATGAATTTCCAGTTAAAGTTTAAATATTTCCTTTAGAATTTTTTATATTATTTTATTTTTTAAGCAGGAAAGTGAAAATTTTATTAAAGTGAAAGTACACACTCAAGGGGTGTGGGAATGTGGGCTTACTCTAGAGAGACAGAGAGAAAGAGGAGGAGAGAGAAAGAGAGAGAATTAGAGAACTATAATTTTTCTTGATGCAATGATAGGTTTTATTGTACTTTATATTATTTTTACACCATCTAAATTTGAAGTATACTCCAAGAATTAGGGCTACATTCTACTATTTTTTTTCACTTGCCTGTTTCACAAAATCATATTCTATTCACCTATTTATCCTAAGTAATTCATAAAGCTAGTACCACTTGTTTACTTATTTACTTACACTGAAAAATAGACAATCTTATGTGATATATTTATTTGTATTATTTTTTTTTCCTATTTTCATTATTAGATGCAGTTTCAATCCTTTTGGAACTGGCATCCATAAGGCTGAATTCTACTGAGCTACCTTTCCCTCTAGCTTCTGCATTTCAAGCCTAAGGATGATGCTTTCTTTGCTATTCTTCTTTCCTCTTCCTTCCCTGTAATTAGTCTTAACCCTATATTTTCTTAACCTTCCTATATTGTACATAGAATGCCTTTATTGAACTGTCTTCAATCATCCCCCTTTTGATGCACCATCTGTTGCTGGGACGCTGACATTTTTAGCTCATCTATTGTTGGAAACACTTCATTCAACTTGTATAGAAATATTGTAGCATCTAAAGTTGTCTTAGATCAGGCAAGAATTTGGAAGTAGTAAGTAAATGCTACTTTGAATAAGGTCTGAAATACCTTGAATATTTTGAAGAAAGTAAAAATTTTGAACATATTAATGAAATCATGTAAAGGTAATTCATCATGTTCATTTAAAAATTAAAGTAAAATAATCATGAGAAAATTCAAGTAAAGAAATGTGTGTGGGTTGGTCTTAGAAACAAGGCTAAATAAAGAATAACAAATTGGTCAAAAAGAAAAAGACAACCTTCAAGTATTTATTTACTAATATCTGTTTTTATTCTCTAGTCAACGTAGCATGGTTACATTACGCCAGTCAGCTACAAAGTTCCTGTTGATTGTAACCAGTGATCACACAAATGAGAAGTCCAAGTGCTCTTCTGTCCCTACCCTCTCTCTTTTATTTTTTATAATTCAGTATTTCCACTTCCACTCCCACCACCCTTTTATTACAAAATAATCTACGTTTTTTTCTACATTTCTGAATGTCATTGCTTCGCCTATTTCATTGAATTATATTCTTTTTAATCCTGAAGTTTGTGTACAAGTTTACTTTTGTGAAGCTCTTTTGCTTCTGTGGCCACTGCTTCTTCTCTTTCTCCTTCTTTACTGTCCCTGGCAAATTCATTTTAGTGAATATTTCTGAAACTGAGCCTGTTTACCCCCGTAAATAGGTATGGTGACATCCACAGGTTATACAGAGGTAGATTCCTAGGGCTGCCATAACAAAGTAGATGGCTCAAAACAACTGAAATTTACTGTCTCACAATTCTGGAAGCTAGAGCCTAAATAAAGGTGCAGCAAGGCCATGTTCTCTCTGGTGGTTCTAGGGGACAACCCTTTTTTTGCTCTTTCTAGCTTCTGGTCTTTGCCGGCAACACTTGGTGTCTCTTGGCTTGTAGACACGTCACTGCAGTCACATGGTTATCCTCTTTCTGTGTGTTTTCACATTGCCTTCTCCCTTTGCATGCTTGTCTCTGTCCAAATTCCCATTTTATAAGATACCAGTCATACCGGATTAGGGCCCACCCTAGTAATCTCATTTTAACTTCATTACCTCTATGAAGACTCGTTTCCAAATAAGTTCATATTCTGAGTTAAGGCTTCAATAAATCTTTTGGGAGGACAGAATTCAATTTAAAACACAAAGCCAGAGAATAAGCATGGCGTATTTTCCTGAAGATTGTGGGGGCTGGGAAATTAAGTTGAGGACTGCTATGGTTTCAATTGTTTTAAGCTGTTTTGTAATATACACATACATTCAAAATAACCAGAAACCTACTTCACATATAGGACAGTTATGCTTCTCACCTCATGAGCGTAAGAAAAATACAGTAAATGAGTGTGACTTCACATCTTTTGTTTTGATTTTTAAAATGAATTTTGCCTATGACGCCAATCATTTCATGATTCAATTGCCTAATTTATATTTCAATTCACCTAAAGTTTATCTGGGCACTTGGAGATTTTTTAAATTTCAAAATCATTGCAGATATAACTAATAATTAAAATATAAGTACAGATAAATAACTTTTAGGTCTTTTCAACTTATCAAAGATCTATTTTTGGCAATTATTCTTTTTTTTTATATCAACTATTAGAACAGATGCTTTAAAAAATGTGTTCACTCCTGCAGATTATATACTTTAATTTTTTACCACAGTGGGGACTCATTATAGGCCTTCTAATTCTATCTTAGAATTTACTCCTTGATGTTTTCTTTGTTTTTATTGAGTTTCAAATGACTAGTGTATAATTTGATAGCAGCTACTACTTTAAATAATTAGAAAAATGGGGAGGTTGTACTGCAAAGTTCTTCACTATGGATTACGTAGGTACTTATGCAGACAGACAATACTGGCTGCTTTCCCCGGAAGTGTTGATTTATTACCCCACTCCAGGGTCTGTAGGCTTTCAGAAGTGTGCCTAATGGTATCCCAGGGGCTTGAAAGAGTTAATGTGGCTTTCTAAATTCTCTTCTTAACAAAGGTTGAGAAGTCAGGAACTTTCATCTGTTATTGAGACACTTTTAGTTCAGTATGGATATTTAGGATGTTGGGAAATACATGTTAAAATAACCCCTGACAAATCTATTCTTAAAATATTTTCAGATTTATTTCTTAATACATTAAGATAATTATACAAAAGACTGCGATGTTCCCTTAAGGTTTCAAAATACAGCTTTCTGAGATATTTAAGTATTTATTGTTAATGAGAAAAGAGGTAAAGCAGATGAATTCTCAAATTCATTTGCAGAAAAATAACTTTCTGGTACACGAGAGTGCTACATTTTTGATTACCCAACTTGTAAACACATTTTCAAAAATATATTTATTCGTGAAAGTGAAAGTAAAATGAGCCTCTACTCTAAGGTCTAATTTCAAATTAAAATTCAGTCAAAAATAGTTGTGATTATACTTTTTCTAAGTGCACTAAGTAATAGTAATGAGAATGGCACAAAGGAAAAAAAATAAAACTGTGTTAGCATGCTGGGCAATTTCAGACACACGGAGAGTGGGGAAACAATCCATGCATTTAAAATATTCAGAGTTCTTTGCAGTGTTCATTCATCTGAGCAGCCACAGCCCTTGAACTCTAAAGATGAAGCAGGTGACCAACTACCAGGAATATTAATCTTTAATCAACCCATATTTGAAGCATGAAATTCTCACCCTAGGAAGGTGATTAGTTAATTTAATGGAAATAAAATGGTCAGATGGAAAATATGTAAAAAAAAAAAACAACTTAGAATATTGCTATCTGTCATTGCTCTTGCAATTTAAAGGCTAAAATGTCTCTTTATCTGAAACTTAACATAGTTATTTTCCCAACAAAATAATTCCTAACAGATCAAATAGGAAATCTTTAATTTGGTATTCTTTACAGAAACAAAATAATCTCAACTCAATTCTCTTCATGTTATTCATACTTTTAAACCATGATAAATTTTCCCTTATTATTAATAAAACAAAACAAAGCTAAGTAGAATCCCATTAAGCACATGACCTAATTATAAATATACAATAACTAAGAATAATGCAACTACCAGTAAAAGATTATTACTTTTATTATGATATTGTAAGATTGTCCCTAGAAAAAGCACTTTAGAGTATTTGTTCAAAATTTGTTTTAATGTCAAACATGAATGAATAATTAGATCTGTATATTAGCATCTTGAGAGTTCAATCAGTTGCTTCCTATCTTTATAGATTTTATGGTCTGGGAAATCTATAGTGTCTGATTTGATACCATTTAATATAAAATTTTCACACATTTTGCACCTGAGTATATTCCAGAAAAAAATATTTTAATAACATGAATGAAATAATGTGATTAAAAAATACTTTATATAAAAGTTTAGTATAAAATATTGAAGCTGTAAACAACTATCCCTGAGACCAGGGTATTTTTTCTTCCAGAATAAAGTATGATACATAATTAATGTTACAAATTTGGGGACTTACTATTTTGACATTTAAATTTGAAGAAATGTTTAAACTGTTATAAAAAACTATGCAATAAATCTGGTCAAGTTAAAACTACAGAGCTGTTTAAATAAAACATTATTAACATTCTTACAATTCTCTTATGTCTTAAAACTGTTATTTTCTTTGTTGTAGAAAATGGTACACTTACAAGAGCTTACTGCTCTTATTTTTGATTATTTGTTTACTAATTAATAAAACATTAAGGTATTATTTTAAAAATTTTGTTCCCATTTCTTAACGTGTTATATAGATATACAAAATTATGTGAGAAAAATTTATTTAGAAAAGTAGATAGACATTAAAATATTAAAGTGATATTACTGTGTGTTTCTGTGAATCTTTTCAACCTATTGTCATTAATTATACTTCATGAATTTCCAAATACTGACATTTTGAAATCATAATTTAATGGCAATTGTTTGTGGAAATTTCCAGAGGATTTCGATGCTGTAAAAAAAAAAAAATGAAGTGGGTCCCACTACCAATTTGCAATTAAAGTTAACACCTTACACTGCTGAGAAACGAACAGGAAGTCATTGGCAAGAGAAGAATGATAATAGTGAATATGAAATTAGAAATGAGTCATGTTCCTGTACCTAGGTGTGCAAGAGGTAAATAACATATATGCTTTATAAATCACCTTCCACTAATCAAAGTAAGTTGCCTTCTAATTTGAAAAGACTGATATTATTACTGATATCTAACAAGTTAATATTAGAAAAATTGAGTTGCTCGTATTATGTGCATCTGATTAAAAAGTAAAACTAACTTAATTTACAGGATCATGGTGACATGTAAAATGTGACTAAACTAATTATGTTGTAGTTTTATAGTTTCAGAATATAAAATATAATATAAAAATATATTTAATATTCACTTCTAGTATTAAGTGGACTACTGAAAGATTCTTTTAACTTTAATTGAATGGTTATGTGTATACTTTTGTGTGTGTGAGAGAAGGGAGTATGTGACTACATATTTACCAAATGGAGGATTGAATATAACATAATGAGACTAAAAAGAAATTAGAGATTTTTGAATGAGTGATTTTAAAAAGGGTCATAAGAAGAACTCAAGAACTAAAGGTCTTATAAATAACTGGGGAGAACCTGTTATGAAATGTCTCGATTATCTTCTATTCTCTCCCAAACAAGGGCTAAAAATGTTTATAATCCTCTTTCAACATTATGAGAGAATAAAAATAGCACTTTATGTAGCAAGCTTTTAAAGAGTTGAGAATCAATTAATATCTTTCTTCCTGAAGTTTCTATGATCCAAATCTGTACTAAAAAAAAAAAATAAAACAGAGAGACTGAATAAAGTTTTGATAAATATTTACTCAAAACCTCAACTTGTGAAGTTCATAGTCCCAGAAAAGGCATCATCATCTGGCTTCTGCTGCCTACTCTGGCTCTAGGATGCAATAATAGAGGTCCTGGCTAAGTACTAACACAAACACATGCAAGAGATTTAAAGAAATAGAAAGTAATTGTGTTCCAATATGGAAGAAATGATTACAAAGAATGACTGTCTGCTGTGGCCACAGACAGGGAATGGATCACGAGATAGTTTGATGACTGTGCTCATTTGTGTTCCCCCTTTTCCCTTAGAAAATCACTTATTCAAGGTTAGAAAGAAGTCATGTTATCAGGGAATTGATATCAGGGTACTACTTGATAACTGGTATGTGAGACAGTGATAGCAATAAGTACAGGTGGGCCATGCAGCCTCTGAAAATTGTCTACCATGAAAGATTCTAAGGGACTAAACATTTCCCACTGTGACCCTTGCAAGACTTCAGATCCCAACTGTTCCTCTCAATCCTCTTACTAAATTCAGATGAATTCCAACAAACCCAGTCGTACTGCCCCTACATTCTCTTCCAATATTATCACAACCTAAGATTCTTCACATCTTCCAAAAAAATTGAATAATAAACAATTCTTGGGACAAACTACAGTAGACTGACTTTTCCCAATCTGTCCTGTGACGGCTTTCAGCTTCTTGTTTTAATTCTACCATACTAACCACTCATTTATCTTTATCGTTGCTTGGCCAGCTCCTTTTTTTAAGTGTCATTTTTATGGCTGAGGTATTTAGAGTTCACAGAGTATCTAAGGACACATAAAGCTGGGGAGAAATGAAGTGTTTGAGGTCAGATCTTAAAAACAGAGGTTCTCTTACTAAATTGTACCCAAGAGATATACGATATAATATATGACCTCAACTTTTTTCTTGCTCCCCATGGAGACACAACCAATATATGTATAAGTTTACAAAAACAATGTTTAAGATTTCTAAGAACATCACTATGAAATCAAGAGAAACTACAGCTGCAGTTATTCAAAGAGCAGAAGTCACACTCATGGGGAGAGGGGATTATTTGATGCTTTTGTGGTAGGCAGTGACCTGGTTTAGTTTGTACTTAGTCAAGGTTATGATGCAGTCTGTATTTTTCATCTCCCTTTCCCATGGATACACATGATGTTGGTGCCCTGTGAGATTATTCTTGCTCTGCAGAAGAATGCCATGTGTGGCCATAATGCCAGGCCCGTCCCTTACAACATTGCACCCTGGACATTGGTATCAGAAAATTCCTCTGTCTACTCTCTTGCTCAAAAGAGTTCCTCTTGGCATTAATGTCCTTTTTTCCCCCCAACTAAATTATAAAACTTAATGGCTTTTTGTTCCAAATAAACTGGATAATGTATCTATTGGCTAAGAAGCAGTCTAAGTACAAAAGCAATTTCAGAACATGTACTTTTATGTGTGTTCAAACTTGTGTAACCACATCACTTGTCTAAATTAAGTATGGGAAAGACAGTCTTATTTTCTTTTCATCATGTTTAGTCAAACCTGTATAACCTGGCTCTCCTAAGACAGTTTCTTATGCAGATTTTCTCCTCTCCACATTTTTGTAGTTTCCGTTAGGTTCTCCACTTCTAGTATTACTCAGCTTGTGAACATTAGTCATTAACTTTTCAAAAAAAGAACTTTCTTATCATATTATACTCATCTCCATAATTATACAAGGCTTATTTCTCATGCCTTACAAATAGATTGTAAGTTGATATTCCCTTCTGCCATGCGAAGACAAATTACCAGTTCACCTAAATTCCTCAACATTTCATGTAAAAACATGAAAATTGTTCCTGAACACGCTTCTTCTTTCTAATCCTAATACTTCTGCTATTTTTATTCTTTCCTCTGCCCATGCTCATCTCATTTCTTTTCTTCATATAAATATAATATCTACCATACTAGCTCCATTCCAGCTTTCACATTTTATAGCTTTGAAGTGATCTCACGTTTTTCTTTTAAACTGATACACTGTTTACAGCCCCAGATAGGACATCACATTATGCTTTATGGTATGATCACATTTGTGCCTCTTATTTCTCAACTACATTAGATGCTTATTTTAGGCTGGAATTGGCCACCATTTAAATATTCAATATCTAATTTCCAGCAGTATCCAGACCAAGCCCTCATTTTCATAAATTCTCAAAAAAAAAAAATAACTTGAATGAAAATGTGGACTATATTCTGTTTAAAATGTAAAAATGCTTAAGACTACATATGTTCATTTTGACACATAGTTCTCTTTTTTCAGTTTAAAATAGCTTCTCTAAAATTTTTCTTCTTTTATATGTATGTTAATGCAATTGATATGTCACTTCTAAGGGAAAGAGCTTTGAAATTTGCTGTCAGTACAAGCTTGCCCAACTTTTACTGACTGATATTGTAAAGATATTAAGTAGGTAATTATTTGTGAAAAAGACTATTAACAATAATGTTTCTCTTACTATGCTCTAGAAAGCTTTCAAGTTTGGAAAACTAAAGAGCCAATTAATTTTACAAATATACAAAATTAAAATATGGTGTAAAAACTAGATGAAATTAAGTAATAAACTAACATTTTGAGGCTAACATGTATTTTATATAGTGTAAGAATGTGTTACTTGTGTGTGTGTCAGTGTGTGTGTGTGTGTGTGTGTGTGTATACAAGCGGATAAAATAGCATTAAATGTACTTTAGGGGAAATAAACATACAGTCTTTAATAATATAAGAGGTATGGGATGTCAGATATGAGGGAAACTAGAGAAGCATACATTGTAATAGTGGTCCACAGGAAATGTTCAAGGGCCTTTAAATTAAAAATCTGACTGATAGAAAGTAGGGGCAGCAGTCCTGGAAAAAGCTGAAGACTTGTCATATTCTAGTTACAGAGGAATTTTACTAGGAGAGAAACACACAGGCATTAAGCCTGAAAGAGGGCACTGAATATCCCCATATTTATCTTGAACTCTGTGAACTATCCGTAATCAGTAAAAAACATAACTTATAGTCAAAGAAGATTGAATTAATTTTAAAGTAACTATAGCTTTTGGAAAGAAATGTGGTTAGAGATCAGAACTAGATCAATGCATCTAAGCTACAGGTACAAATGATGAACTCCTTTCCTTTCGTATATCATAACTCCATTAGAGAATTCAATTGCATTTTTCCCTTTGAGCACAATCCCAGTATTGTTACAGTGAATCTAGCTCTTCCTCTCTTTCCATCTATTTACCCCTGGTGCCAAAGATCTCACATCTTTCATATTTTCTATTTTGTTTCCTTTAAAAAAATTTGCTTTTACCATAGTTGATTTTCTCAACTAATATTGTAAATTTTTTCTACTCTCTGAAAAATACTGCTGCAGAAGCAGTAATTTTGTATTAAGTTGTTGAAAGGATTCAGCTCAAATAGTTAAAACACAATGAAGTGCATTTCATTTATATAATAATCCTTTTGTTTCAAGGGGTTCTGAAACATGTCTCCACGGGCTAGGTTAAAAATAATTTGTGAAACATTACGTTATGGCTCCCTGAAGTTCCCCTAAGCCAGAGATGAAAGACTCATTGACCTAGGAAGGGTTTTAGTTTCCAGACTCTTTCCTATGTTTGAGTTACCTGCGTACAGTTCGTCCTTAATATCCTAAGATTAATACAAACAACTCTGTATTATAACTGTCTGTTTTCCTCTTTATCTCCCCCATGCAAATCAATGCAGTTACTTGATGTCCAGGACTGCATAGTGTTCATCATCTGATACCTGGTTTTCAAATCTCTATGCTTCTTCAGCTTTTTTTTTTTCTTTTATCCTTGTTAAAATATATAATTATATATTATTTCATCCTAACTCTTTATTCACTGCATAGATTATCCTTATTATCTAAGGAATTTTATATCTGAGTGCATTATATAATAATACAACATAAAGAAATCTTGCCCCAAAACAAAATATACACTAACACATGCACAATTATTGTTTCATCTAACAATGATACAAAACTTTTGTCACCTACCCTACAGGTAAATGCAGGAAATATCCATGCAATTTAACATGTTAAAGAAGATTTTATACATACATACGTACATATACACACATACATACACATATACATACATACACACACACACACGTGTGTGTGTGTGTGTGTGTGTGTGTGTGTATGTGTGTGTGTATGTATATTTGTGTGGGTGTATGTGATTGCCACTACTCCATGTAATTTTGCTTATGAGTTCATTGCCAAATTGCTAGTACATTTTTATCTCTATAATTGCTTACTCATTTCAATCATTATACGCCTGTAGACTTGCCTAGGTTGCTGAGGTCATTCCAAGGATAGTTCTGTATTGCCTTTGTCAGCATCTTAGTCCCAACTGAGATTATTCAGTTCAATCTCATATTTAACCTTAACTTCAAGTTTATTTTCATCTAAAGTGCTTTGCAGACACTTTGAAACAACACATCGTTTACATATCATCACTCTAGTATAATCCAAAACTACATTTACTAGAATGAATAGTGGCATGATTAATTTTTCAAGGACCTGTGATGTTTCTTCTGAGCAAGTAAGAAGAGTTTTCTAAATAAACCTCAAAACAGTTTTAAGACTCCAGAATAAATATAATAAAGTCTTTGATAGAAATTTGCAATTAAAATAAGAAGTGAAGGAGAAGCAATGAGAAAATTGAATTATAATATCTTGATATTCATTATCATTACATTATATAAAGTAGAACAATAATGATTTCCTTTTTATAAAATCAATAGTTATATTCTCTCTTTAAACATTAATATTCTATGCGAGGTTTAATGTTTTGGATATCCACCACAAAAGACATTGTTTTTGATGATGGATAGTGAAGAAGCACTTTAGCACATTAAACGAGTTACTAATTGTTCCGAAGATGATAATAATGACTTTAAGGGCTGAAAATATCTTTATACTGTTACTAATGGGCTTTTATTTAAGATAGAGACAATTTTGCTATGAGCATTATAATATGTACTGTAGATGGCTGATTATTCTTATAGTGCTTATGTTGAATCACTGAATTTAAAATAAGAAATTTATGTTGGATTCAATAGACTAAAATCTAAATGGCATCAACTAGCCTTTTCTCTATCATATCCCTAAATTTTATAACTGTTTCCTAACAGGTATAAAGAGAACACACAGATTCTAATAGTGTTCTCTCTGAAAATTATTCACCCTAGATTTTAGTTTATTCATCTATTAAAATGCAGATGGTGCAAATCTATTTATTCTTTCACTGATTCATTTCAGCCAACACTTAAAGAACATACACCTAACTCTTCTTGAAACATTGAATAGGAATCTGCTAAGGTTCTTGTCAGAAGAAAATTGAAGAAATAACTTCATCCTTGGAAAATCATGAGGAAATAAATAAACTTAATTTGCCAAGAACAGTAGCTACAGAATGTGTCAAAGTTCATTTAATTCTTCCTCCTACTATATGTAAATTATATACTATGCATTATGTGATATATATGTATGTATGTTTTATATCTGTATATTTATATGTATATCTGTAGTGTTCAGGAACAAATTCCATAACACTACTTCCATGGAATCAGAATGTTGCTATTTAATTGTTCTTTTAAGCCATACACATACCTAAAGAAGTGGGCAAGACCAAATGTGTTCATTGCACAAATGCATTACTGTCCTTAGAATTTTTTTTTTTTACTAATTTCAAGCAAAAACAATGACGATTTTTGATGCATTTTTTTTCCAGTAAAATATATGTATATTCAATTTGTAACTACTTAACTCGTAGGGCTAATGACCAAATAGTTTCCAAATACGGTTTTGAGATACTCCTTACTTATAATATTTTAACAGATTTTTAAAAACTTTTCAATTTACAAAAATATCATTAATAGACTACAAATAGTTCTAATATATTCCATATTTCTCCTAATTCCTTCAATTATAAATACCTTACATTAATATGACACATTTGTTTCAATTAATGAACAAAGGTTGATACATTATTATTTGGAAACTACAAAATTTTATTTGGGTTTTCTCAGTTTTTAATTTAGTATCTTTTTCTTTTTCAGGACCAACTCAAAATATGACATTATATTTAGTTGTCATGTCTCCGTAGACTCTGCTCTATGACAGTTTCTCAGATTTTTTCTTGTTTTTGTTGACTTTCACAATTTTGAGATGTACTGGTCAGGCATTTTGTAGACTATTATTTGACTGGGATTGGTTTGGTATTTTTATGATAAATAAGCTTGGATTACTCATTGGGAAAGGGAGTTCTCAGAGGCCCCATGTCATTGCCATCAGGTCATATCAAACAAATACTCTCAACATGATTTTTTGGTGTTGACGTTGACTTTATTCAACTGGCTGAGGTACTGCTTGACAAGTTTCTCTAGTGTAAAGTTACTTTTTTTTTTTTACTGTATTCTTTGGAAAAAAGCCATTATGTGCATTCTATATATAAGGAGTGAACCATCATGCTCCCCCTTGAGAAAGTACAGTATCTACATAACTTATTTAAAATTCTTCTGTATGGAAGGTTTATCTACTCTCTCTCTTTTTGTTTATTTATCCAATAATTTTTATGTAAATAATGGATTTATGTTAAAAAATATAACACACTTTGGATTATTATTCAATGTTCCGTGATATTTTTTGTTGCTGAAGTTCTAGTTCTGGCCATTAGAAGCTCTTTTGGTTGACTCAGGTCACTCTGACAAACCCCATGATTTGAGGTGTGTTAATTATTTGCCTTTGAGGACTTTCTTATGGCACTGCAGGATACTCCAAGGTCATTTTGTATATTTTCTACCCCAGCCATAGAATCATCCATTTCTACATGGAACCTTGTTTCTCTAATTACCAAATGTTATTAGAAACTAGGGCTGTGAACATGGTGTGCTCATTGTTACTGGAGCATCAGAGGAGTTAGAGCAACCTCAGGGCCCCTGTCCCAAGATACAAAATAGGAGCAACTAAGTAGATGCACATTTCAGAGACATGAATTGATCTTAATATCAGAAAATTCACATTATCCAGAATTTAAAAAAAGATAATGAAACATATGTTCAATTAATACTGAAGCAAAATAGAAAGTTTACATATATAAACTTATATACATAAAAAGTTTATATATGTAAAACTTTAGTTAGTAATATTTCATAAGGCAGATTGCCTAAGTCATTTTGTTCCTTTTGAGGTTTTCATTTTAATTGATAGTATTATTATTACTTAATATAGCATGAGTGGTAGAACTTGTGAAAGATGGAAGTAAGGTTTTAGTTCTGCTTTCAGATTCCTATTGAGGTAGATATTAGAAGAAAGAGAATTAAATGTATCTATAACTTATTTTAAAAAATATACTTTAAAAAATAGAGCACAGTAAAAATATTTATACTTTTTTCAAGAAAAAAGAATAATAGAGATATTTTTCTTTTAATAGTCACTCTAAAGGAAGCATCAAATATAAATAAATAAAGTATTCACATACACACAGATACTATTCATTTTTACTTTATGTTTTTGCCATAGTACCTAACTATTCAGTATACATTTTAATATTTTCTTAAATCTCTTATTTATAATCTTAGAAAGTATAAAATGATAATTCATGAAAATTTAGTCTGATTATTTTTAGTAATTATTTAATATCATTTTACATTAAATTTAATTTATTTGATGTTTTTATAATTATAAAATAAAAACTGTTGTAAAAAATAAAAAAATTGAATATCATGTGAAGATAAAACCAGTTTATCATGGTTTGTATCCTTCTACCAGATAATACAGATTCCTCATATAATTGTTGATAAAAAAAAAGTATAGTTGATATATTTGCTTCTTTATATTTGAAGTAGAAGTATGATATTAGTATTATCATATTAAATTATGTATGTACCATTTACATCTTTTATTCTATATGTAAATGATGCCATATCAATATGTCCTCAAAAATTTTGCTCTCTAAATTCTGTTCTTGTGGTATATCTTTTGTGTAAAGACCTGCAATTGCCTTTCCGGAGGATATTGATTTGTGAGGCAATGCTTTGGTCTCACTAATGTTAGACCTATGACCAGACTCAGCTCTCAGCGAGGCCGAGAGGAAAAGTTAAAAACTGTGATCATGAGAAAGTAGCATACCTGCCAATGATTGAATAATTATTAACAGATGCCTGGGGAATATTTATAGAAAAAAAATGAATGGGTGTTAAACATAAGTTAAAAAGAATATAATGTTGAATCAAGCTGAAATTATTGACATGAAAACACTAGACAAAAACAAAACAAAAATATGGTTTCAATGTATTAATCTAGCAGCTTGGAGTAGCTCTAATAATTAACTTGGATGGATGACCAAAATCTGGACCCAAGAGTAACCTACAGTAAAGGTCAGATATTAGAACTTTCTTGGTGTAACATACAGGGAAGTTGAGAAAGGAGAATGGATGTACTGTGTTGAGCCTACTCTCTTATTACTGATTAAGTCCCAGAGGGTCTATAGCATACCTCATTTATATAGGCTTTGTAAAATACATTGGTGAGCCAAGAACTCACATTTTTTTAAAAATTTAATTAAAAAATTCAATTATAGTTGAAATTCCATATTATGTTCGTTTTAGATATACAACATGGTGGTTAGACATTTATATAACTCATAAAGTAATCCTTCTGATAAGACTAATACCCTCTGACATTATGCATAGTTATCACAATATTATTAACTATATTCTCTATGCTGTACTTTATATCCCCATGCCTATGTTGTAACTGTAAATCTGTACTTCTTAATCTCTTCACCATTTTCACCTAGTTCCTCGACCTTCCTCCCATCTGGAAACCATCCTTTTGTTTTAGGTATCTATGAGTATTGTTTGTTTATTTTGTTTTCTAGATTCCACATATAAATGTAATCATATCGTATTTGTCTTCCTCTGTCTTACTTATTTAGCTTAGTGTAATACCCTCTAAGTCCATCCATGTTATCACAAATGGTAAGAGTATACACTTTTTAATTACTGAGTACTGTTCTATTACATGTATTTACTACTTCTTTATCCAACTAATGACTTTTGCCATTTTTGTTCTTTTTGGCTTTTGATATGCTTGGGAATGCTACAGTTTCTCTTTTCAGTGAAAATTATGTTTTGTCTTCCAAGTATACTTGAGTTGACTTCTTCTGACTTCAGTACCAGGAAATTCAGGATCTCAGATGTATTAGTGAAGATAATAGAATTGATCAGACCCATTACCTATATAGGTTTTCCCCATTATTCAATAGTAGAGCCTTCCTATGAAACCTATTGTAAGTCAAAATGGTGAAAAGTGAAATAGAAATTACCTTAGTTCACATCTTGCTAATGGATGCACAAAATAAGTCAAGATAAAGCACGGATGCTCACTCATGGACACAGTTTAAAGCTACGATGGCTTAATGCTGAGATGTTGAATGTAGTTCCTAGGGAAGGAGCTTCCTGCACTACTCTCTATTAGGTATGCACTGCCTCTCTAATGTCTAGCTGCAGAACAAATGCTGGATATTATTTTTGAGTGTCATCTTTTTTACTTTCTTTTTTTTTGGTAAAAATAATTCTCTTTAGATTTATTTTGGTTAGCAAAAACAGGTACTAATGTAGGTCTTCTATAAAAGCAAAGTGGTATAAAGCAAACCTTCAGAAAGCAAGGCATACCTGTAACTTTATTTTTTAATATTGCTTAAAATAATTATATTTTAACACACAAGCTTTTAGTTACATAAATACTTAGATGATTAAAATAAAGAAAAAAATCAATACTCCTATGATGTCTCCTACATGTGTGTGACTTTTTTTAAATGTGATTGTATCATCTTTATTTTTAATGATAAATGTTTAATAATTTTACTATGTGATCAAAATATTCCCATGTAAAATAAAATTTCAATGTTTTAATAATATTCTACACTATTTTTGCAAAAACAATTTATCAAGTAACTCTTTTTAGATATTTATGATTTTTAAATTATACTCTGTGATAAAGGTGTAATTCTTATCCATATTCTCAATCCATTACCTTGGGAGTAATCCCTAGATTCTGATTTCACAATGATTTTTGAGACTACTAATATGCATTGTTAAATTCTTTCTAAAAATAATTGTACTATAGTGGCAACCTGTGGTGGAAATAATTAGATGTTATTGTCTACTTTATTTGGAACACTAGATTGGATATGTTAATAATAGTCCTTAAAAAGCACATGCTATTGAAAGATTGTGAAAAGTAAATTCACATAAACTATAGTTACTCCTAATCCTTTCCATTATTTTCTCTCTGCAGAAAGAATATTTCTTGATATTTCTGTATCTAGCCTAATATCTATTGCACTGCCTGCCAAAGACTATGTGCTCAATATGTCTTAAAAGAATAAATGTTGAGCCTCTATGATTTAGGTCCTCACAAATTTGAACTAAAAAGTGGTTTTGTTTTTCTTTTAATACTGAAACTGTCTCATTTAGTTGGAAATGTAATCATTTCCTGAATTTTTCTTTGAAAAATATTCTCAAGGATCATTAAAGTCGTACACAGGTTCAAGTTGTATGTAGAAAATAGAAAATAAGACAGTTTTCTCACATCTTACAGAAGCAGTTCTGCTAAACTTTTTTGATCAGCCTGATGATTACTGCAAATTTCAGGGCAAGTCCACCTACATTTTAAAAGCAGCAGTTTGGTGTATGCCTTGTATGAGACATTTTGAACAAACAAGAATTTGAACAAACGCATTCATTAACCACTACTGCTGCACTTATAGGGTTTACGCTGTGTCATGAGAATGGCCTGATATATATAGTTCCTTGTGAAAATGGGAAAACAGTCTGAACTTGCAACAGAGGGTATTCAGATATTCCCACAGCAAGGGATACTTCTCCAAGATGAACTGTGTTTGCATTTATAGACAGGGGGAAAAACATAATGAAGTTTAAGTGATAAAATATGCAAGAAGAAAAAAAATTTTTCTTCTCCACAAGGTGCTTTTTTTTCTTTTTAATAAATAAATGTCAATTTTTAAAAACAAAATTAAAGTACATACATATACCATATATATGTCACAAAGCCTTACTGTATATTTGATGAAGGTGTTTGTTTATTTATTTGATTGGAAAAAAAAAAAAGGTAAGGTTCAGAATGAGAAAAGAGCTCAGAGAATTATGACTGGCTTATAAGATCACTTCTAGCTATAGGTGACTAATTTTACTTAATGAAACACTTTGTGGTTCTGTGCCCACATTTTCTTTGTGCCTGTTTTTTTGTCCTTCACAGGAGATGAAAATGTTTCACAGTCACTCCATAAACCAAGAGCTCATTTGTTAATGTCAGTGGAAAGTGTATTAATGTATATGTTATATAGCCTACATCCACACATGCATCATATTATGTGACAAGGTATCATTTGTTATACAACCTCCCATGCTTAGACATATGTCGATTCATATAGCAGAATATCAATATGTCAAAAATAAATTTTGTGAAAGGTTATTTTCATAAACCAGTAAATTGTTAAATTACCTAAATAAATATGTAAAGTAGGCATGTTTACAGATGAATTTGCCATTCATGGTGAACACTCGGATTATAGCTTAGTTATCATAAGTAATGGTTTTGTACTATGTTAAACTGAATATTTTTCATGATTCAACTTAAGTTTAAAAAAAAGTAGATAGATAAACTAGATTTATTACTTCTGGAGCCGAGTTACATAATAAATAAGAACAGAAAATAATATATTTCCATATTTCTAAAAAAAAACCTGTTTTTTAGATATTATGTTAGGATAGTAAATTTAAACTAGTACACTGCTTGCATAAAAGTTTGAGGACACATTCTTGATATTGATTTTTATTCAAGTGGATATTAAATGTAGTAAAATTATGTTAATGTTGTACTTGAGCATTAGTGTCTCCCTCCCTTAGAAAATAATATGCACATATTTTTAAAATTGAATAAATCAATAAAAGAAGTAAAAGGTAGTAAAATTAATGTTAACTTGGGTAAAACTGAAGATATTCTTAAAATATTTGATTTCAAAATTTTCATGGAAAATTTTATTTAATAACTCAAAGTTAGTATAAATATGTAACAAATAATTTTTAAGGCTTTAATATTTATTAATTGGTTTTATTCCTTCTTTACTTTTTTTCCAAATTCTTTCAACTTCCATAAAAACGGTGAAACGCTTTATAGTAAATCATTCAAATGTAATTGAATAAATGTCATAAGAAAACATAGAAAATAAAATTATGTAACTGAAATAAGAATACATAACAATAGTACTATTCTAAGGAAAGGTCTACAGTTTAATATTCATTTTGAATAATTGACTACAATATCAATCATCAAAAGATTTACATTTAAAATATTTAGGTTTAATGTATATTCTATCTGTGTATAAAAATCTCTCATTTAATTTTTAAAAATATTTCAAACAGAAAATATTAAGTATATAAATTCACCTTTTAATTTTCCTTTGACAAATACTACCTTAATGAGAAGTATCGCTTTCTTATAGGTTAACATATATAGATTCACTAGAGATTCTCAACAAGAAATAAGTACATACTTCAGAATAATAGAAATCACTTGAGTTTGATTTAATCAGTTATGGTAATTCACAAAAAGGTAAACAGGTTATAATTGAATAATAGCTCATACTGAATTTGAATGGAAATGTTAAACAGTTTAATGGATAAAGTAATTTATTCATTTGGGCAGTTCTTTCTCTTTTTTTCATTTTAAATTTTATAAGTCACAAATTGTCTTAAAAAATAAAACAAAGATCTTAAGCAGAATTTTAGATGTCTCTTAGAGAGCATATATTTAAGTTACTGACAAACTATTCTATACCTTACTGTTATATTATTGTGTCCTATGTCGCCTAGAAAAGTTAAGTTCTCATATATGAATTTATCTCGAAAACCAGTATGCTTACTCTTCTCACCTTGCTTAAGTCATAGAAGAAAAAATCTTTTACTTACTTTCTGAAGCATCAAATATAATCGTGATTCTATAATTTTCTCTTTTCTTTTAGACCTCAGTTCATTAATTACTGCATTAATGTATTAATTATTAAAATGTCAACCTAGACATATTTATGAATGGACAGTGTGTGTATTTCACACTTGTCAAGTTTCCTATATGTGACCAAATCTTCATTTCATATATTCAACTAGAAAGCAGATTGGTCTGATTTACTCCTAATCAGATACCCTATGAGGAATTTACTTAAAGCTGTTGTGATCATTTTATTTTTATTTTATACTACATCTATCCCTCACAGCCAGATAGCCAATATTCTGAATCAGTGAAGTATATGATATCTATATTTCTCAGCATGAATTGCTACTAATTATTTTCAACAAATTATATTGTAGATAATACTATTTCTACTAAAATATATAATTTTATTATTTTCCACTCTCACTCTCAATCCATTAATTGTCTTATTATCCAATTAAAGTAACCAATGCTTTTTAGAGAGAAGTGGGTAGCTAGTTTTGATATAGAGAAAATTGATAAGGTAATATTTAATTGATTTTTGGAAAGTAATAATTATTTTAAAAATGTTTGGACTGACATAAAACTGTACAAAGAGACCAACCTAAAGAGGACTCGCATATATATTTTAAAATTCATGATATATAAAATTTCATCATCAAACACACATACACACACACACAGTATTAACTAAAATGAGTTGATAAGTGAGTTCACACAGATAAGTGAAACAAATATTGAACATAAAGTTGACTCAAAATATTTGTGATGCATGCTACTATATCATACAATTTATTTGTCATCAATATTCAATATTCATCCCAAATTGTGTATATGTTATAGTCAAAATTTGGTTTGCTTCTAGTTTACCAGTCCTTTGTTGTAAATGTTAAAAAACTATTTAAATAGCAATAGTAATTATATTTGGAAATATTGTTTTATGCCATAATGTAAACATGTAAAATGATAGTACATTTTATTAGAAAGTTTCATAAAACTTTGTAAAGACAAAAACATAATGTGTAATGTTAATTTTTAAATTATTTAAAAAATACTTTGGGCATCATGGACTTATATAGCTCTCTATATAGCATGGAGAAAGATACCTGTGTAAGTAGGGACAGATGGATACAGTGAATTATAGTACAGAGAGTTCAAGAAACCCTGTCTGCAGCACTAAAGCAGCACTAAAGTAGGAAGAGTTACTCCAGTAGTCACACAACAAATGAAGACTAAACAGAAGGTCCAAGCCTGTAGCAAAGTCAACAACCTCAGGAGAGTTTTGTCTGGATTTCATCCTTATTTTCTGAATAAAGAATCTTTCAGATACCCATAATAATTATCATGTAGTAATGAGTTAGTTTTCAACTGAGATTTAATACTCTGAGACAAAGGCTTAACTGACATGGAGATTGAGGGGAGTTTCATGTAGAGGATAGGCAGACAGGAAGAGGAGAGGAAAAGAGGTACCTGATCCTGTACCTCTATATCATACATTAAGGGTGGATCTTCTCAATGCCTTTGAATCTTGAGAAACATGGGCTCTCAGAAGACAACTACATGGATGTAGTTAACCTTGGACTTATTCAAATGAAGATTGAATACATCTGGAATGACTGAAAAACAATAAAGATGATAGAATTTGACTTGTGCTATATATTTAAGGCTTTCTATAGTCTTGGAGCTTTGGATCCAAATAATAACCAGGGGAAATTTGGAGGGGAATTATTAGTTCTTTACTCCCGTTTGCTTCATAGTATACTTTGGTCAGGATATCATCTTCAGTACTCCATTGATTCTGTCTTGAAAGAATTCTCCAATAAGTTCTTAAATTACTGACTTATTAGGCTCATTACATTCCTTGACTTTATGCATTTCTCACTATATTTCTATGGTGAACTTATTTTCTCTTCTTATTGTCTCTGCTTTGGCTTTTGAAAAGCCATTCTCACTAGTTTCCCACCCTTTAACACTAATGCTTTGGTCCTTTCACTCCATAGGTGAGCTTCATCACAATCTGTATCCTTTTCCCAGTGTACTCTTTTCTGATTCCCAGTATAATGGATTTGATGAGTGACTTGTAGATACCAGCTGGTCATTATAGAGCACTCTGTACTCAGCTGTAACAAAAGAGCTCCTTTTGCTCTGTGTACTCCATGTTCTCCACCAGATGGTCATCTTCATTATCATCAAAGGAGCCAATAACTGAAAGTCATCCTTGACACTTCTCATTCTTATTCTGCCTACATTAGATTAGTCACTTATTTCTACTCATGTACTTTGTAACATTTTCAATACTCATCTTTGACTTCTACTTCCTTACTCTCTCATGGATTATTGTAGTAGATTCCTAATTGTCCCCTTGCCTAAAATTCTGTTTCCAAATAAATCAATTCTTAGCACTTTGGTAAAACACAGCTTCCAAATTCTCCATCTACTTAGCAGTACCCATACCTGTATACTCTGTCTTTCCTCATGTAAATATAGATGAGGACAATTCTTCCAGTTCAGTGCTAGATATTGCCTCTTGACTATTACAAATACCACTCCAATGATTCACACTACACTCTTCTAGATCAACAAATTTTCCTTCTCTATTGCATTATTTTCATTTATATGGTATCATGTTATTTGATCTTAAGTAAAAATCATCCCCTTAACTATACTTCTCTGGAATTTACTTCTCTGCTCCGTCTCTCTGATTCCCCTTTAAAGAAAAACTCCTTGGAATCATGCAAATTCTCTACCTTCAATTTCTCTTATCTCTAATCTCTCTTAAACCTCCTCCCATCAGTCTTATTTTCCCACACTCCAGAGAAAACCACCTTTTCTCTCACTTCTAATCCTATTTTCCTACATTACCTTTTCCCTTGTATCACTTATCACTTAATAGTATACAGTAGACATTTCTTATTTTTACTTTTTATTTGTTTTCTTAGCCTCTAGGATATAAGCTTTATGTGGTTAGATTTAGTCCGTTTTATTTTCTGACTTCTCTAGTCACCTAAAACAGACCTTAAAACACAGAAGAGGCTCAGTAAATGCTTACTGAATGAATGCATATTTCTGATAACTCTGCCATGTTTGAAATCCAATTATGGGTCTCCATTACTTACATTATACAGTGTCTACTCTTTCCTTTGGCTACAGTTTTCTTCATATGGGATCTTAGAAATTTTTCCTCAGTCTAAATTCACCTTTTCCCATCCCTGTCCCACAATTCCTCCAATTCATTCTTTACACTGCTGTCTTGTCAAAACATTAATAATTTTCTTACTGTGTCATTTTTAAGTCTACTTCATACCTTATTCAGGCAAAGAGTTATCTTTTCTTCTTTCATAGCTACCTCTTATTCTAACTAATTAGAAAACATATATTTACCTTAACTACATGCATTCTCTGTGAATTTTTGACTTCCCAAATATATCTGATTATATCTTCTATTAGGCACCCCTTATAACCCAAACATACTTCTAATGTATTATTAAATATCCTTAAATAAATTCACTGGTAATCTTTGTTATGTAGTGCATAATACACCAAAACTACTCAATGTCTGATAATTAAATTTAAATATATTTGGATATGTCAGTGTTACATCCAGATGTCTAGACCTAGATACATGAGGCAGCCATGAAAAAGTGCCTCTCAATCTCTATTCGCAGACAGTGTAGTTGGTTGATGTCTCCAACTATTGTATTCTGTAATTCCTAACTGTGTTTATACTGAAGCTACACTTTTCACAAACTCCAGCTAAAGACTGACTATGGCTGAGATGTAAAGTTTGTCCTGCTCCTGGATCCCAGTGGACTCAACCTACAGGTGACTTTGGGTCACAAATGGACTTGCTGAACTAGCTTAGACTCGTTTTGCCTTCTAAGATGCTTCTGCTTAATCTTCCTTCATTCTCTCTCTCTCCTTCATCTGGGGTTAGATCTGCATTATAGTCTAGTAGCTCTCCCAGCCTTTCCTGATCCCTTCCTTTTCTCTTTAGTAGGCACTGATCTTAACAATCACATGTGTCAATAATTCAGTCTAGGTGTCTATTTTTTAAAGAATCAGGACTAACACAAGTGGTAATGGAAGTGTTCCAAGAATATAGGTGGTAAAGTAAGGACTAGCTCATATACCATATATCAAAGGTGGGATACATTTGGTAGGTGGGGTACAGATTGTGGTACAAGATAGAAGCTCAGCTGCTAAATATTTCACTGACTGTTACCTTGGAAAATGATCCAGTGGTGAAGGCTGTGAAAGGTGTGACAGTTCAGGCATTCAAAAACCATGAGCAGCAGAGAGTGGAAGGGAGGACAGTGCCTACAAAGGTGATAAAACTGACTAGTTAAGTTGCACTGATGCTATCAGAGGGACATTAAGAGACTGAAGACTATTAACAAACAATTAATAGCTAAGTATGCAGGAGAGAAGAACTTAAAGGAGGTCCTTATCTCTAAAAGTGGAAAAGCAGACTGAAGGTGAACATCAGGCTGCAGACCTATTTGTTATAGTTGGAGACCTCTAAAGATATTCTGATGCTCGGCCATGGCAGGTCTGTTACGTGAAGGTCAGGGCCCTTAGAGGAAAATCCTAGGCAACTGAACCAAGGGCAGGTGCACTAACTGTAGCCTCTACTGTACTCTCAGAGCTTGCAGAGCTTGCCTACTCTTTCTTGGTAAGGACTAGCCTTTCTGTTATGCTGGAGTACGCTGCAGAAAAAGAGAAGGTGCTGCCCCACAGGGCCGAAGTTTTGTTTTGTTTTGTTTTGTTTTCCTCAGCAGGTACCTAGACCCTTTATTGACTGCTAGGATGATGACAGTGATAAATCCCCCCCCCAAAAAAAAATACCTAAGAACACACTGGCCTAACATGGGAAAGAGATTATAAAGCAAAAGAGTTGCAAAAAATAGCCAGCATGTACAGACCGGAGCCAGGGGAGGATTACTAGCATTGAATCTTGAGGGTTTGTGATTAAGGGGACCAAAATGTAAGAGTAAGAAACTACTGGTTGGACCAGGAATTCTTCCCCAGGACATAAGACTTACCCTAGGAGAGACCTCAAGGGATTGGGTAAAAGTTGCTCTTGTTGTGGCCCTTGGAAGCCTGGGAGAAGCAAGTGTAAGCATTAAGTGGGGGAAAATGTTTAAGCTGCTCTAGGACACAGCAGAAAAGAAGGAAGAAGGGAGGTTAGGAGAAATGGGCATGCTGGAATGAATATATTATGTGAGGTTGGAAAATCCAGCAGAGAAGTTCTGCGGGGAGCAAGGACTCGCAATTAGCCAAGACTATGAGGTGAGAGGGCCACAGGCCCTCCTCTGTGGGATAGGGTTGAAACGGAAAAGGCGGTCACTGAGCTAGAGGATGGGGTTCCAAAGTTACAGAGGTGGGGACTCAGCCCTTAACTTCCAGGAGGCTGCAATTACTGTTATGACAAGCAAGGCTAAAGGAGAAGATAAGGAGCTTAACTGGCAAAGCTCTGTGAAGATGGTTAAAAGCATTCCCTAGGGGCAGAACAGAGGAACAGCACACAGCGATGCTGCTAATTTGTCAAGTGGCCTGTTGGTCTCTTGGAGCAGCAGTGCATGCAGTATTTACAGCTCTGCATTGATCTCTGTTCTGACAGGTTGAATATTAACAGGCACAGTAGGCAGACCTGCCTCACTACATAGAATTTCTTACTGTTGGGCCCCTATTTAGCTTAAGTTTTGAGCATCATGGCCACTTAGTTCATGTGTCAATAGTGTCATTTTAGTGTAAAGGGATAGAAAAACTAAAAATTAAAAAAAATAATGTATTTATATTTCAAATTTATATTAAGTATTGTAGCATGTTTAAAAAATTTCTTGGATTTTAAACTTTCATTTCTTTGTTCTCTTATACTGAAAATCTAACCTTAGCTAATTACTTGTTATATTTATCTTTCTTTACAAAAATATGCATATATATTTCAAAGTAATAATTAGTGTCACTTTGAACAAAACACAACGGCATCACTTTTAAGGTTTATTTAAAGATTTATTTGATTATAAAATATATTGGCTAAAAATATAGGGTAAGAATATAGTGGTTTGAAGACACTTGAAATAATTCCTTCTTCAATAAACAACTTGATATATAGTTAAATTTATTTGCTTTGAATTCCCTTCAAGATTTAGGAATTATCTTTTTTTTATGTTGATTTAATTCTAAATTGATTCATAAACTACAATGTCATTATAATTCTTTACCTGAAATTTCTCACATCTATTGACTTTATAAGCATACATAACAGACAAGTGAACTGGATTTATGTGTACCTTGGAATCAAGGGAGTATATAATCATGTAAGCACTATCTATGCAAAGGAATTTCTATTCTTCTAATAGAAAATAGAAGAGTACCCAGAAAACTTTTAGTGACCTCAAACACTGCATTCTTTTCAAAGGTTATCACTATCATTATGTCTAACTCCAGCAAACTATAATTATTTTTTGTCTATTTTGATATTTATGTAATAAAAATCTTTAAACACATAGTAAGACTCATCATGTTGGTGTAGTAGATATTTATTTTCTCATTAACTTTGCTGTATAGTACTATTTTTTATAAATATCTCATTATTTATGTGTCCATTTTATTGTTGATAAGTTGTATTAATTTTTGGATATGGATATCTGTTAACTATCTTTTCCTGCAAATCGGCATGCATATCTTCACATTTAGTTAATTAATCTTAATGTATTACCAAATAATTTATACCAATTTACTACTTCCCCCAGCAAGTTACAAGTAGTCTTATTTTTTTACTTTCATGCCAATATCTGGTATTGCTATGTATTTTCACTTTTAGTGAAAATTTCTGCCTTACTTACTTGAGATATTAGTTTATATTTCCTTGGTGATTAACATAATCAAGAACCTTTTCATATATTTACTAGCAACTTGTAAATCCTCTTTAGAAGTGCCTGTCTAAACCTATTGAGTTTTCTGCCTTCTTTAATTAATTTATAGGTATTCTTTACCTATAAAAATATCAGATATTTTTGGCCTATATGTGCTACGAATATCCCTCTGCTCCATGATATTGGCAGAACACTAGAGAAAAAATGTCCAGAAAAAGATTTTCACAACATGGGCATTTCATATGACAAAAAACAGTGAAAAAAAAATCTGATTTTAAATAAATAGTTCTTAGCCCTTTGATTCTATAAAGAAGTGAAACTTGATCCTTCCATCATCCCCACCATTAAAAAATCAAATCCAAGCATAAAAGGTAAAACAAAAGTACTTCTAGAAGACAACATGAGAGAATATTTGTATAACTCGAGTAATGACAGATTATTTCAACAAGAAAACACTAGCATCAAAGGAAAGATTGATATATGTGACTTCATTAAAATAAAGAATGCTATTTACCATTGAAGAAAGGAAGAAGCCATAAATTGACAAGATACAAATTTCAATAAATACATTTTATTTCTGTTGATAGTATTGTTCCTTTTTCCCAAAATATGCTTCAGTTGTTTAATATTATTCTTTTATTGTTCATGATTTTTTCATCTCTATTATTATATAAAGCATACATTTTACCATCTCATCATTTCTCTATTTTTTACATTTTTCAAGGTGATAAACCTTTTGTTGTGTGTGTGTGTGTGTGAGAGAGAATAAAAATCTTAATGTGGTTCAGCAATCTGTGATGGCTATAATTTTTGTTCATAACCACATTTTAAGCAAAAAATTATTATCTTCTCCGTGTCTTTTGAGCTGGGATCTTATCCTCCACTTGGGAAAAATGTGTCTGAGCGTTATGCTTATGGATTGGTTTTTTTTTTCATCATGAGAGAACCCCTTCACCAAAGCAAAGTCACACCACAGATAATACGTACATCACTCTGCCAGGGCAGTGATAACAGAGTACCAGAGTCTCGGTTGTTTAAACAACAGAACTTCATTTTCCCACAGTTCTAGAGGCTGAGATCAAAGTATTGGCAGAGTTTGTTTATTTTGAGGCCTCTCTCTTTGAATTGTAAATGACCATCTTCATCTTAACATGATGCTTTCTCTCTGTGTATGTTTGTGTCCAAATTACACCTTATCAGGATGCCAGTCATGTTGGATTAGGGCACACTTTAATGACCCCATTTTAACTTAATCACTTCTGTAAGGAACTTATGTCCAAATATGGTCACGTGCTGAGGTACTAAAAGTTAGAAATTCAACATATACATTTTGTGGGGACACAACTCAGACCAGGACTGATGTGATGTTTCATTAATTTGACATCCTTTTTATTGAGGAACAGTCCTTTCATGGTCGCATGTGTATAGGAGTCTGATTGCCTGTAGCTGCCTCACACAGACCAATAATTCATTTCCATCTGTGACATAACATTAAAATATACTTAGCTTTTAGGATATATATTCCTTCTTGAAATGTTTCACCTTGCTAAGAAATTGCTCTGAATTTAAGATACTTTTTAATTTATGTTCATAGGATTTTTTACTTTATTTCTCTTGTAACAGTTTCATGTATTATGTAGCAATTTTTCACTTTCACTGGATATGATGCATATGTTTGTTCATTTTAACATGTTGGTAATAAAAAAAAGTGAGCACATAACTCTTGTAAACAATTTGGAAATACATGTCAACATTTTTGGCAATATATTAAATGACAAAAGTTAGTTCCAAAATAATATATTTAATATAAGGTCTATTTATCTATCTATCTATCTATCTGTCTATCATCTATCATCTATCATCTTCTACCTACATGTATACCTAAGTATTGAGAAAGAGAGCTTTTAAAAAAAATGATAGAATAAAACTTTTATTTTCAAGGGTTAACTGTGGTTAAATCTCAGAGGCTGATAGTGGAATATAAAATTTACCCTTCTCTAAATGATTTCACTGGGTCCATTTCAGCTTTTGTAATGAACATATGCAGTCAGATTATACTTATCTTGGATATTAGTTTTTAAACAACTTGAATTATTTTGTTAGAATACTCAATAAGTTACAAAAATGTCCATAAATCTAGTAATTCTCTCTCTGATAATTGATCATGAAAAAAAAATGAGTACTAAAAGAAAAATTAGGTAAACAAATAAATTCATTCTGGCTTCAAAATATTTGAAAAATCCAAATATCAGAGAAGGTAGATTATCTGTAAATATTTTATGTAAAATTTTAAAAATAATATATAGTTATTAAAATATTGATTATTGGAATTTGTAATGATATTAATAAAATACTATGTAAAAACAATGAGACCACTATAATGGATATGTATAAATGTGTGTATACATGCATAGATATATTTTGTACATATATATGATGGCTATATACATACATATAAAAGAAAATAGATCAAAACCTTAAAAAATATTTGGTAATAATCATGCATATCTTTTTGGACTCCATATTATCTAGAGTTTTTTGATAATAACTCTCTGGTAGAAGACCAGATACACTTAAATTTGATGTGACCATCCATTTAAAATAAAGCGGACTACATATATACATTATAAACCAAATGGAAGTTTCTCCTATCTATTCAACAGATAAATTACACATAAGTATGCCATTTTGTCAGCATGTCATAAATATCTGTTTTAAACAACATCGAGCACCATTTACTTACATACAACTAATTATGCTATAGAAACAGAACTAACCAGGAAAGGCAGAGGTGTATAAAACAGATGATCCTTTAAGCTAAATAGTTATCCATATTGTGAACTTTTTCTCTATCGGAAAAAGATAACTTTTACCCTTGCTATTAAATATTATCTGTAAACAATGATTAGGACATTAAACTAATCATCGATAGAACATATCGGTCAAAGTAATTTGAGTTGAATGTGCAGTGAAAAAACAAAGGTCATGGAATAGAGAAAAAAATGTGATAACTTGCTGCTGGGGCTTTGTCTCCTTGAAATTTGTAACTCTTTACTCCTGTTGCACCATTCATCAGAGAAGCCATTTCCTGAATATATTTAATGGTATTCTAAAATAAGTTTTTTTAAAAGAATCCAAATGCCCCTGACAGCAAGAGGTAACCAAATGCATTCAGTCAGCTAAGATTCAATTTTAGATCATCATGAAATACTATGACATATTTTTTTAAAAGAAAAATCCTTTATGTAATGCTGATATGCAGCCAGCAAGCTATATCCACATTGGCTTTTAAAATATTAAACTACGTCTTTCCTTTCGGTAAATATTTACTGCTTCCAGTTCCCAAATCCATATGTCCCAGCCCTGCCGTCATTACACTGAGTCGTGTCCCCTCCTGCGACACCTTCGGTACCACCTCACAGAGCAGCAACCAAGTGGTTAACACTGGACTCAGAAATGTCCTCCTGGCCTAGAGTATAGCATCACGATGAATGTCTACCCTCATGCATTAGTGACTGTGTGGTGCTAGTTGAATGATTTGAATTCTAGCCCTTCTTACATGTAGTCATGTAACAGTTTAAAATATGTTATGCATACCTCACGGTTACTTAATATTGCTTTTTTTTT